>ML677445.1:3900352-4053181 GCA_007922305.1 Dermatemys mawii | reverse complement strand
GACCCACAGAGGCTGCGAGGGAGGGAGAGAGCTAGGGAGGGGCCGGAGCAGCCTCCCCAGCCAGACCTCGGGGGCTGGTTGGGAGGAGCCTGCGGGCCGAATCTGGCCCGTGGGCCCACCCCTGCTCATAGGTCATGTTTTCTAGACCTTTAATCATTCGTGTTGCTCTTTTCTGGTCTCTCTCCAATTTGTCCACATCCTTCATGAAATGTGCCGCTCAGAACTAGACACAATACTCCAGTTGAGGCCTAATCAGTGCAGAGTAAAGCCGAAGAATTATGTCTCATATGTTGCTTCCTGCTAATCCATCTCAGAAAAATGTTCACTTTTTTTGCAACAGCGTTACACTGTTGACTCATATTTACCTTATGATCCACTATGACCTCCCAATTCCTTTATGCAGCCACTTTCAAATTCTCAGCCAGTTCTTCCGTATTTGTCAAAATCAAATCTAGAACAGCCTCTCCCCAGCAGCTTTCTCCACCTTCTGAAATAAAATAAATTGTCTCCAGTACTTTCCAAGAATTATAATCTGTGCCCTGTGTGTTGTTTTGCCAACTGATATCTGAATAGTTGAAGTCCCCCATCACAATCAAGTTGTGTGCTTTGGATGATGTTATTAGTTGTTTAAAAAAAGTGGTAGGTTAGAAGACCCCTACCATGACATCACTCTTGTTTTTTACCTCTTTTCTCCTTACCCAGAGACTTTCAACAAGTCTGCCTCCTATTTCCATCTCAACCTTGGTCCAAATATATACATGATCCCCCCCCCTCACAGTTCTGCCTTGTCTCTCCTTTATCCCTGCTGTAACAGCCGATACTCCCCACAAATTCTGAACCTTCTCCCAGGTCTTCATGTTCTTGACTTGCCTGTGGACTTTGGTCATTTGTCCCCTTCAAACCTAGTTTAAATCCCTCCTCACTAGGTTAGCCAGTCTGTATCCAAATATTCTCTCCCACTTCCTAGATAGGCAGACCCCATCTCTGCAACAATATTTGATAGGGACCTTAACCTCTGCGGTTCCTGATTTAGTTTATTTTTACTCTGCAACATAACATTGCATTAACAATTTCTCCCCAGATAATTACTGTGTAAGTTTCAATTATGCAGTACTCTGGCAAGAGTTGCTCTATTAGCAGAGATTAGGAAACCAAAATTTCATAAAAGCTGTTGGCTATAAGCCAAATGTTTATGTTATTGAATGTGAATAAAAAGTTTCCTCCATATTTTATATTAAAGATTAGTACTCTTTCTTCCATTTGTCCAAAGAAAACAATTCTGGTATTTTTAATTTGTCCGCAGAAAGTGTATATGTGTATTTGTGTTTGTAAAATCACAAAATTATTCTGATCCCATATATGATATAAATATAATCTGTATATGTGGTCAAAATAATTGCATACTTTTAAAAAATTGAAATAAGTTAGTATTGGAGGATGTATAATGAATGTGTTTGTGTTTCTATTGGATAGAATGTCAGATCTGCTCAAGGACATGTAGTTATTGCCCCATAGTGGCTAACTGACAACTAACAGAGTTTTTCAAGTATAGAGCCTATGATATGATCGGAGCCTATGATATTTTTTCTGAAGTGTTAGAACTTGAGTTCTGTTCCTACAACAGTGAACAGTGAAGTCTGGTGAGGCCACAGCCTAGATTTTACAGTTACCAACTGTCACATATCTGGCCACAGATTCAGTATAAGAGGCTACCAGTAGCCTTCACATATAAGTGTTTATTTGATGGTATTTTGCTGTTCTTAACAAAGTGCAGATCTTCCATACCTACAGAAATGTCATCCACAGCCAGATCTTTAGAAGCTGCTCCAGGCTGAGCGGGATCTAATTAAAATCTGAAAATGGAGCATGATTTGAATTATGTTGACTTCATAGGGTCCAACCCAGTACAGTACTCCTCAACCAGGCCATTTATTTTCTCTTTTTCTTCAACATTGTGGAACAGGTCTTTAAAATAGAGGAAAAGTTGCTAAAACATTGAAGTGCTTGTCAAAATTGGTGATTTATTGAAAATTCAAATACCAAATGCAATAGTAATGAAAACTCAGATTTACTGTACAAAACTTGCCTATTGAACAATGTGGAATAGAATTGCTCCAGTACCAACTGTAGTAGTACATAATTCCACTGAAGTGGTTGAAATTGATAAATCTGTATGTGTACGTGTGGTTTCCTGTTTTAATCTACCCTGGTCTCCACTTTTCAGCTGCCCCTAAAATGTTTGTAAAGTCGATGCACCTAAAAGAATCAGCATGACACAGCAGGTGTAGGTCTTAGCAATGACGCTGGTTGAGAATTTTTCAAACAATGTTTATTAGAAAATGCCAGTTGGTTGAAATGGAAACTTTTTGAAGAAACATGATGGTTTTGACAGAACTTTGAAATATTCATTGGGCCAGAGAGAGAATCAGGTAGAGCAAGGACTTGAACCTGGGTTTTCTACATTCTAGCTAAGGACCCTAACCCCTGGACTATAGAGTGAGTTTCTGTCAGCTGTTCCTGTTGGAGCTGCTCTGCTTTGTATAAAAAATTAACTATTCATTGGGCCAGAGCAAGAGAGAAACTGACTATGATCTGGTGGTTAGGACATCCACCTGGGAAGTGGGAGACCCAAGTTCAAGTCATTGCTGTGCTTGATTCAAGGCCAGCCACATTCCAGGGGAGTATCCCAACCACTGGGCCTTTGACTATTCTGGGGTCTCTCTGTTCCACACAATAGGGTAGGTCTGGGTTTCTCTTATGCAAAAAAAAAAGTGAAGAATCTCCATTTTGTTCCGATACAGAATGAAAACAAATGCCAAAACCTCAGATTTTTGGCAGACTGCAATACTTGTTTTCGAGCTAGCTCTACTTAGTAAGTTGCGTTTTTAAATACACTATTTAAAATTGGTTTCCTCTTTACTTTCCTGCCAGGACCCAAGTTCAGGGTTTTGTGATTCCCTTACACTAGGCTGACATGCAAAACAATATTTTTCCCCATTTCTAGCTTCACTGAAGTGTCTTAGAGGCTATTATCAGCTGTTGCAATGGAAACCTAGCTTCTTGAATTTGGGTAAGTAATGATGGAAGAGTGTGTTAAGATCTACACAGTGCTAGGGAGGAAGATGGCCCATCAGGGAACCAGCTGCATTTCCCTAATTCTCCAGCCCTGCTCCCATTGTAGGTTAGAGCAGTCTAGGGACTGTTGTAGTGTGCATCTGCTGACAACAGCTTTAAGGGACTATTTGCCAATTCAGAATTGGTGGAGAACAGTGGGTTCCAGCAGCACCCCTCCTGCTCCTGGAGTACTCTGGAGCTGGGGGAGGCTGGCACATGAGCTGGGTACATTGACTTGATGCCAAATGAGAGCTCCTTGTCCCAGGTGGAATTTTCAGTAGGTTAGGGGCACTCAGTATCCAGTGGCTTTGCGCAATGGGAACAGGGTCAGAATAGAGAGAAAACCTGTCCCTTTGTGTGAGAATGTAAATATGTTTATAATTTTATATTTACACCTTTTATGTCTACGTCTTAAATGTGTTAGATTTGCAATCTCGGGTATATTTTTAAAATCATATTTTAAAATCATATTTTAGGGGTGCTTTAGGGATGCCCAAAACATTGATTTTAAAATCATATTTAATATCAGTGTTTTGGGCATCCCTAAAGCAACCCTGACAATTCAAAGAGTACCACTAGCGAGAGTTTTTTGTACAAGGATCCTTCATTAAGGGGAAGAGACATTGTGAGCTGACAGAGCGTTGGCTCTTGATCAATAGCACACCACCAGACAGATTTAACAAACTGCCCTGCTTACCAACAGCATTTGATGACTTTGTCCCATCTTTGGTGAGTGTTTTTTCCAAAGTAAGAGCCCAACTTCTAAAGTGCAATATGATTCCACTTATGTTTAAGTGCTTTGGTTCCAGTTTCTGCAGATTACAGGCAGACACACATAATTAAGGGCTCCATGGAGCCTTTGCGGGGATGAAATGCATTTGTGTTGAACCCCTTCACTTTGTTCTGTTGACCAAATACATTTCATTACATTTTTGTTCTACTCAGATAATACTGTCAACAAAAATGCAACAGCAGAAAATCTTTTTGTCCACAAAAAATAAATTGCAGGCTAAATTTATGTTTTTGTGTGTGAGTCTGAAAGAGACTGAGTATGTTTACGAGCTGGAAATATGACCGTTTCCCCTCCTCCTCGCACTGAGAAAGTATGAAAGAATAATTAATACAGTAAAATCCTGCTTGAACATCCTTGGATTGTGATAATTGTTGTTTAATATTTATGTATGTATTTGTATTATAGTAGCACTGAAGAGGCACAGTTGTTGACCAGGACCCCATTGTGCTAGGTTCTGTACAAACACAGAACATAATGACAGTCCCTGTCCCAGAGAGTTTACAATCCGAGTATAAGACAAGACACAACAAACGGATACAGCACTGATAGGGTTAGGTAATCAGAGCTGCCTAACCTCTGGCTTTTTGTCTGAGATACAGGAATTTGGGGGTATTTCTCTGAGACTGCAAGTTTGCCTCCAGAGTCGCAGTGGGTACTACCCTCATAGATACTACAGTTGTGAAAGGGATGTTTAATAGACTACAGAAGGAATAGAGAGGGAAATGTAATGTACAGGTAACATTTTTTTCCCTCTGGCAGGATGAACTTAGGATAAGGTCAGGGACAGGTAAAAATCAGTCTTTTCACTATCCTCTTGTAGGTGGGTATAGAATGAAGAATTTCCCATCATGACGGGTGTCATTTGCATTGTTCTGCTAACTTACAGTGTCCTTGTCTGTACTGTCACATGCTAATATAATATTGCTGTTTTCTTCTTCCTCTCTTGCTCTGTGACTCTAGTGTTGCACAACAGGTGGCTTGTGGGTGATACCGCATTCAGCATGAGAGAACTGGAGGGGAGCTGATACTGGCAAGGTTTGTGTCAGTGTATAATATCACTGTGTTAGGGAGATGGGTGATGTAATAGATCTTTTGCATCTCTGGATAATGTGACCAATCCAGCATGCAAGCAAAACAGTTTCCTGACTTTTCTTTCAGATTTGGTCTTAACTTGGGGAGGCAGAGTGGCATAGTGAATTAAGCCCTGACTAGGTCTCAGGGGACCTGAATTCTATTCTTGGCTCTGTCGTGGGCCTGTTGGGTGACTATGGGAAAGTCACTCACCTCTCCGTGCCTCAGTTTCCCCCTTCTATAAAATGTAAATAATAGTACTTCTTTTCTGTAAAGAGCATTGAGATGTACTGATGACAATTGCTATTTATTATTATCACTTGGATATAACATCACTTTTAATACAACCTGCAAAGTGAGGTTGTAACATGGTTTTGATGAATTGCTAATGGCACTTCAGAGACTTCAGCAAAGGTGAAATGAAAGACCAAAGGCGACAGAGTTCATATGCTAGTTGCCATGCAAGATACTGGAGTGGTGAAGTTAAAAGCAATAACAAGAGAACCTAGCCTTTCTCTATTTAAATCAATTTGCAGGTTTGCCTTTCTCTATGTGCGATTCGTTTATGTCAATGGGAATAGCTTCATGTGTAGCATAGCCTCTAAGCCGAACTGGTGGGGATGAATATAGTTCATGCAGAGCTGAAAAAATAGTGTAGGTTGTAAAATATGTGTTTTGTCAGCTTAGATGCAAGAGTAGCCATCAAATGTTTGAAGCCTCTGCTGTTGACAAACAAGGAGAACAAGTACCATACGACATCATTTTACTGAATGCATTGACAGTTTGCTGCAAAATTGCATGTGAGCTGTGGTGTTTTGTTCATCTGTGGAGTCTGCTGCACAGTTAACCACTTGCTTAATTAGGCTAGCGTTGAACCATTCAAATGAAGGAGGAGTCACCAGAATAAGTGATTTGGTTAAATTCGGACTGATTTCCTTTTGCCCTTGTGTCAAGCATTTTGCATAATGAAACTGCCTTTGACAGGAAGTTCCACAATTAAAACACATCTTATTTGTTTTCCTGTTCTGCATTAAGCTGCATCATATATTTTTGATACATGAGTATTTCTGTCCATATTGCAAGGAACAAGAGCACTCCTTGGTACCCAGTGAAAAAGAGGTTAGTTTAAGTTCAGCTTCCCTTTCCCTTTCACAGGTGCTCTGGGAAGGGGATATATGGTTGCATCTACATTAGAAAATTATAATCCTTATAGCATCTGCTGTGACATTGCAACAGCACTGGAGTGAGAACGGTGCAAACCCTAAGGTAATCCAGGGATTTATACTACTGTGACAGGAATACTTGCCCAAACATCTGGCTTCCTTTATATGGTGGTAAGAACAACTGCAGCTGGTTGTTGTTAGAATAACAAGTGTTAACTCTTCTAAATGCACTGGAGCGCTTATCTGGGGGCTGACAGAATATTTTGGGGAATGTGGGATTTCACCTCCATGTATCATAGGAATGGGTTGGACGCCAATCTGGGGGATTTTCTTCTGTTTAACTTTCTAGTTGTTGATTTATTATAACTTTTCATAAACACTGAACCTGGTAGAAAACACCTTCCTTATTGTGACTCTTCTTGTTTTCTGCTGAGCCATCCCACCTTCTTAAAGATGTACAACTCCCTGAATGTAAAGAGGAGGCCCCCTGGGTCTCAGAGTCCAGGTTCCATCCCAAACCTGGTGGTCTGTACTGCAATTTTTAGACCTGCAGCCCAAGCCTCAAGAGTCAAAGTTAGCTGACTCAGGTCAAATCTTTTATTGCAGTATAGAGGTATCCCAACTGTCCAACAGATAGATTGCCAGATGTTTCATCCTATAAGAATATTTAACTGAACATCCTGACCTGGTCATATTTTACTAAATGCTAATTTAGTGCTACAATCACATATTTATGCAGTTCTTGGGGAGTAAGTAAAAATGTCTGAAATAAGCCAAACATGGAAATACTGCATAATCTATCTAGCTGTGTAAATTAATAGCATTAGTTTACTATTTACTCTCTCTCTGTCTCCCAGCTCTAGTAACACTGCTGGGACCTCTCCTCTACTGTTCCTTTTGTCTCCTTTGCAAAAAGCTCCAGGCTCCTGACCTCCCTCATGATGATAGCACAAGTGTGCTTTGATTTCACACCACCGCTACTGCCACTTCACAATGTAAAAACTCTTACTGCCACTTGGCAGCCATATTCTATCCTACTGCCACTTCTTAGGTCTCTCTCCTCTCTCTCTTTCCCACTCCAACCTGTCCTGCTCTCCTTTCCCTTTCGTGTGTTGTATATACATACACACATTCTTACAGTAGATGCATATGTTTGTTCATGGATGTCTGTATTATGTGTAATTTGATGGAACGTAGTGACAGTTGCATCCGAAATTTCATTTCAGCAGGTATATATAGTAGACTCTCGATTATCCAGGATGATAGGGAAAAAATTAATCCTGGTTAATAAAATCCTGGATAATCACCATCTATAGGAAATATGAGATGGGGAGGGTGGTTCACCAGCCACCCTGCACAGGGGGAGGGGGTGTTGGTTCACTGGCTGCCCTGTACCTTGGTGGGGTTTTTTTGGTGTGCTTGTGGCAGCAACAAAGCCAGAGTCAGCCCTGAGAGTTACGTGTATTGGGTTTTTTTTTTGACATCCTGGTTAATCCACTTTCTGGTTAACCCAATCCTGGATAATTGAGAGTCTACTGTACATACTTGCAGTTGATGTACGTACACCTTTGAGTGTGTGTGTGTGTGCATATACCCCTCCCCCATTGCAATGTGCACATACCCATCGAAATTAATCTCCAGTGCAACAATCCTTAACTATGGTGTCACTTCCCTGCCCACCCTACCATAATATCAATATGTATAAGTAGATAATGATACCATTTAGGTTGATTATGACAGTTGTTACACCAATATTTTCTTCAGCATTTGTGTACACTGCTTTATTCATTTGACCCTGTCCTAATTAAGTCTGATGCACTTCTCCTGAAATGGGGATTTGCATTTGGCATTGTACCAGGATTTCTTTTTTCTCACTCTGTTCTCTTGTGACTTGGT
The DNA here is from genome assembly GCA_007922305.1 of Dermatemys mawii. Classification (NCBI taxonomy): domain Eukaryota; kingdom Metazoa; phylum Chordata; order Testudines; family Dermatemydidae; genus Dermatemys; species Dermatemys mawii. The sequence continues at coordinate 4,045,144 of ML677445.1, read as the reverse complement.
TGAAATAGTCTCTCATTTACATATATAATTTAGCATTGTCTTTCACTCAGTGTGATAGTGCTGTTCCTGGTGTGACCCACTGAGAGTGTCAGATCAGGACAAATTGCTTCACAAGGGGCAATTACAGCCCAAAGCTGGGGTTTCCCCACCCTAAAGGGTTACCAAACCAGCCACACAGAAAAGACTTTGGTTTCACCCCACTGGCTAGCCACAAGTCACACAAGCAATTCCCTTAGACACTCCAGCTTCCCAGTATCACCACCAGCAGCCACCTGTCCTGGGGACTAATGGTTGTAAAAACCAATACCCCAATAAAACAAAACAGTTCTTCCCAAATCCAAAGAACCCAGGTCAATATACAAATTGGATCTTACCCACAAATCACGCTGTAGCCAATCCTTTAGAATCTAAAATCTAAAGGTTTATTATACAAGGAAAAAGATATAGGTGAGGGTTAGGAATGGTTAAAGGAAGCCAAATACATGCAGTAATGGCTTGCATCAGTTGTAGAATAACTGCAGGTTCAAATCAGAGTCTCTGGAATACATTCCCAGGAGGAATGGGTCATCAATCCTTTGGCCAGACTGCCTCTTTGCAGCAAAGTCCCATCCAGAAGTAGGAGCCAGGCTGGAGGCTGGAGACTGGAGATCAAAGACGAAATGGGGATGGGATACCACCCTTTTATATCCTTCCCAGGTGCAGGAATGTTCTTTGTCCTTTGCTGTGGAAACTTACAGCAAAATGGAGTTTGAGTCAGTTGGGCAATTCCTGCCCCCATTGCTAAGACACAGGATGTGTCTGCCTTCCCTTAATGGGTCCATTGGATAGCTGATAGTCCTTAATGGGCCATCAAGCATGGCGAGCAACACTTAACACGAAGGGCTCTGAAATGTCCCCAGCAGCATAGCACAATATTTGGAAAGACAGACAGTACAGAGTCAATATTCATAACTTCAACTACAAAAATGATACACACATACAGATAGCATACTCATAATCAGCAGACCATAACCTGATTGTAGACACCTTATATGACCCCCTTTATCTAAGATTTGCTGCCCCTACAGGACCTTAGTTGCACCAATGATCTATATGATCCCAGATAATTTTAGTAACGTGACAGATAGTAACTGAATTTCTGACAGATTTGTCACAGTATTTGCCTTATTTCTATCAACTGCCTGATTCTTTGTCATCATCTTGTTCATTGTATTTCATTTGTCTCAGTACCTGCCACTGTCACTATATTTGTCTTCGTCCAAGTCATTATGATTCTTCAAGCTTTGTCTCATTCACTGATATTGGTCTTGCTCTCAGTATTTTTGTCAGTCATGGTATTTTTTTAAAATTATAGATGCAGTTGTCAATATTTGTCTTAGTCTCATTATATTTACTACTAGTTTAGTCATTTGTTTACTACTAGTTGTTTGTTATGCTTGGTATTATAAAAAAACATTTGCCTACCCCAAGGTATTTATTGTATAATCTACAGTAAATAGACAAACAATGCAGTCTAGACATATGAAACACGAGGTGACCAGAAAATATAGTTATCACATAGCAATGCTGTTTTTTAAAATTTCCTCCTTTTTTAAATAAATAAAATAACATTTCTGGTTTTGTCTCAGTGTTTGTCTTCTGTCCTATTTTTGTCTTATTCTCAGGCCAAGTTTTAGTTCAATATATTTCATTTCTATCTTTCTTCGATCTTTTCTTCTCCCAGTGACCCATAAGCATAAATTCATTTTTCTTCACTGACTCTGAAAATGGCTGAATTGCATGTGCATCTCTGAGAGAAGGATGCTGTGGGAGGTTAGAGCAACAGTGTCATGCAAGTGAATGCAAATATGTGAGTTCTTGCTCTGAACTTTTGTAAGTTCAATCAGAGAGCTCTGGAACAATGTGAATTTTCTCTTGTGGGAGGCCAGAGTGGTTTTCATCAGTGCTTCATCAGCTTCTCTTCTCAGTTTTAATACTGCATTAACCAGCCAGGCACCTGCTGCAATACGTTAAAAAAAAGTCTTGTATATTTTTAAAGGACATTTATTAAATGAACAGCTTTAATGCAATTGTGCAGGGAGAAAAATGCTTTTTTCCAGCTCCCCATAAAGGAACTTTATTGGCAACAGATCTGAAGAAACTGCCAGTTAATGCTTAAAAAAAAAAGTACATATAGTGTACTTGCAGAAAAAGGCAAGATAAGAACAAGAAACAACATATAGAAAATCAAAACAAGCTTTTAGTTTAATGGTTTTTCAGCAAGCATAAGATATATAGTGAATAAAGGTGTAACAACAAAACAAGTGCATGTCTGTGTTTCATGTACAAGCAGAAGCAATGCAAAGAGGCTGGATTTATAGATGTTATGTACTCAGCATACAAACAGAGTTAGAAAGAAAACATAAATACTCTTCTTGAAAGGTTGCAGTGTAGTGATTTTTTTCTTAGAATCCAGAAATCTAATGGACAACAACCAAACAGAGACAGACATACACACACACACACACACGCACACACACACACACACACGCCTACCTACCTAAGGCAGAGGGGCACAACTAAACCAATCCACCTTGCTTGAAAGTTGCTCTTTTGCAGTCTGACAGCTAAGAAGCAAAGTCATACACTTCCCTGAGAGCTGTCTAGCCTGCAAACAGGACCAAGAAGCCATTTAGGTTTTAAAGTGATAGCTTGTAGTTTTACACACATATTTCAATACAACAATTTCCGTATCTGTCCCTTCAAATGCCCTGGAATCTCTCCTAGGCTTTAGAAAGTACAAGACTCCTAAGGAACGTAGAAGCAGCCCAGAAAAGTGATGTTGGGGAGAAGTACAATGGCAGTAATGTGAATGTGGAAGTTAATGTGAATGGAGGTAGCAAAACTTTGGTGTGAGGAAACAGAATGAAACTATAGGAGAGGTTTGGAGACTAGGAATGCTGGAGCACTGAGCTTCTTTACTTGAAGGACAGAGATATGTCTATAGCTTTCCACTTTCTCACTGATTTAAATGTGAAATTTTACTAAGCATACCCGGCTGCTAAGTGTACTGTGAGGGATTATCATGGTGGCTTTATTTGTGAGCGGAAACTCTCAGGCACAATACACAGAAAGAAGGAGAAGTCAGGACTCCATAAAAGCAATGTCCCTGGTCCTTGGCTGGTGTAAATGGATGTGACTGGAGCTCTACTAGTTTACACCAGGTCAGGCCCTATATCTGTCCATTGGAGATGCAACATTGTGCAAAATCAGTGGAACAAGAAACACGGTTTCTCTCTCAAGGGTGAAGCTTCAGTAACCAGCTGAAAGATATTTACTGGCCCTGGAAAAGTAGGTTTGTGTGTATGGATGACAGGAATCACTCTGATCATAATTCCTGTAGGAACGCACACAGCATCCTGTGCAAACCACACAACTCCTGAATTTTTGGATTTACCTGAGCAGCTGAACCCCTGCCAGACCTAGACACACACATTTTCCCTATGTGATCCCTAAACCTTAGATCCAACAATGTTGTAACCAGCCTGCTAGATTACTGCACAAATACCATTTTTTATTGCATTTAAACTGCTAATGCTTACTTCAGATAATTACTTTGTGCCGATATGTGCTACTGCTACTCATTCACACTTCTCACAACGGGGTCTGTTTAGACTAGTAAAAAAGTGCTTTTTAAAATCAAGATAGATAGCATGATTCTAAATGCCCGATAACACCTATTAGAGAGAGAAGGTGTGTAAAGTAATATATTTTATTGGACCAATTTCTCTTTGTTAGAGACAAGCTTTGGAGCTTACACAGGTCATATAAATTTGGTGTACGCTCAAAAGCTTCTCTCTCACCAACGGAACTTTGTCCAATGAAAAATATTACCTCACTCACCTGGTGCCTCTAATATCTTGGGACCAGCAAAGCCACAACTACACTTTAACATCTATTGACAGATTAACAGCTTTGCAATTATGGTTGGGTTGAAGCCTAATTTTTTTTTTTTTAAACAAGCTAAGTGATGATCCTGAATTCAGAGATTCCAAGGCCAGAAGGGACCATTGTGTTCATCAAGTCTCACCTCTTGTATAACACTGACCAGAGAACTTCTCCCAGAGAACTCCCAAAGCAGATCTTTCAGAAAAAAAAAATTCCAACCTTGATTTAAAAATTGTCAGTGATGGAGACTCAAACGTGACCCTTGGTAAATTGTTCTGCTGATTATAATTTCTCGGTTAAAAAAATATGCTTTATTTCCAGTCTGAAGTTGTCTAGCTTCCACTTTCAGCCCTTGAATTGTGTTAGACCTTTCTCTGCTAGATTGAAGAGCTCACTGTTAATCATTTATTCCCTTTGTAGGTACTTATAGAGAGGGTGACCAGATGTCCTGTTTTTAAAGGGACAGCCCCGTTTTTGGGGACTTTTTCTTCTATAGGTGCCTATTACCCCCTAACCTCTGTCCCATTTTTTCACAGTTGCTGTCTGGTCACCCTATCTATAGACTATAATGAAATCACCTCTGAGCCTTCTCTTTGTTAAAATAAATAGATTGAGCTCCTTGAGTGTATCACTGTAAGGCAGGTTTTGTAATCTCTTAATCCTTCTTGTGACTCTTCTCTGTACTCTCTCCATTTTACCATCATTCTCTTGAACTGGACTCCAGAACTGGACACAGTATTCCAGAAGCAGTCACACTAGTGACAAATACAGAGGTAAAAATCTCTATTCTCCCATTCAAGATTCCCCTGTTTATGCATCTAAAGCAGTGGTGGGCAACCTGTGGCCCACCTGTGGCCCACATGTGGCCCATCAGGGTAATCCGCTGGCAGTCCATGAGACAGTTTGCTGACATTGACTGTCTTCAGGCATGGCCGCCTGCAACTCCCAGTGGCCATGGTTTCATTCCTAGCTTCTGATTTATATTCATTAATATCAACTTCCCTATTCTTTCCTTTATTTTCTATTGTTTTTTAATTTTTTTTATAGCTGCCTTCATTTCCCTTCCAAATCTGTTTGGTTATCTAACCAATTCCACTTCCTTGATTTGTGGCTCTTTGGGCATCTACTTTTCTTAAATAATTCCCAATTATCATTGATATTTGTCTGATTAAAATCTTTCTCGCAGTTGATTTGACTAATTTTTTTTCAGCTTTCTGAATGTGGCCCTTCTAAACTACCAAGTGTGTGTGTGTACGTGTGTAGCTATGTATATTATGGGTTTGGACTTCATTCTTTTTGAACATTATAAATGTGATCAAGTCATAATCACTAAGCTACCATGAATTTTTAGTTCTGTGGTCAGTTCCTCTTTTTTATAATAGACCTAGTCTTGACAGATAATCTGTCTCTAGAGTATCAGTATTGTCAAACCCAAGCATTCAAATATCATGTCAGGCCTCAAAAATCACAAGACTTGAAAAATAATACTATTAGACTTCTGTGTGTTTTTTGGCTTTTGAATCCTTAGAGTTAACATTTTCAATCTTATCTCTGTAACCATGAAGACTAGAAACTTAATATTAAAAAAGAAAGAAAGCTGAGATTGAGTTTATTCACATGACTGCAGGCTATAGGCCCAGAAGAAAAACACCAAACATCATGACATTTGTGATAACATTGCAAGAGATGACAACTCTGAGAAAGCATTAGAGATGTTTTGAGTCATGTTTGCTAACTTAATTTATAAAATCACTTTTCCCTCTAGTTTGGACACACCCTGACAGAGATATGAAATAATCAAACTCTTGACCTTCACTCAGTGTAATTGCCCAGGTCAAGCATTCTTTGCATGTAGAGAGGAACTTTGTAAATAGATCATATGTAGTTTGATGCAGGTGTTCAGTATTAAAACTGTGAGCTGTTGGTCTGTTTTAATCAGGCACGCAGTTTGCATGACATGTTTCTCTTCTGTGACTGTATGAGCATAATTCTTAAAACAGGTTTCTGGAATGTTTACAGGTTTCAAATCTGTTTCCTTCAAATATTGTCTAATCACTTAAATTCACTATTCCATTGGGTAAATTAATCCACTAGAATATCCAAAGAAAGAAAATTGAAGGAGCATGAATACAGCCACACCTATTTTAGTTTTTATTTGTATGGGTGGATTCTCATGGAAAACATTCTGAAGTATTCATTCATCTCTGATTAACATTGATACGTGGCTGATTAATTAAAAGATATTTTCAAAGAACATATTAAATCATAGTACTGGAAAACATGACCATTGCATCTCATCAGCTATGTTTATTATCTATATATTGCGACATATGAATATATATTAAAACACAAGGAACTGGTACATGTATTTAAAATACTTGACCCACATAAAATGTATTTGGAATATACTTTTTTACATGATGGACATTTTATAAAAATATATTTTAATAAAGGTGAAATAAAGTCCAGAACTAGTCTGACAAACGGTGTTAATCATTATAAGTACCTGGTTGGTAGTAGTTGTCAAAATGGTATGCTCTGTGCTGGACTAGTTTGTTTCTGTTGGCCACAGTGTGCTTCTTCTGGTGGTAAAATGGATGGATGTGGTCATTTGACAGGTCTCCTGTGGATAACCATTGTCCTCCTGTCATTAACAATGGTGAAGATTAAAAATAACACAACAAACTACCAACAGTATCCCTGTGATTTTTTGCTCAGATATGCGAACAGCTGGCTTCTGCACATAATCTGTCACTGGCAGCATTTTTCAGGCTGCCCATCTAAAACCACCCTCACTTAGGACCTGATAGCTAGTGAGGAGTGCAGAAGAACCTGTGAGCTGGCTCAGTGCCAACAGAAGACATGGGCAGGAGTGTAGGCTGCCAAGAGACTATTACATGGTCAATGAGCATCAAGTATTATTGGTAAAGGCAGAAATTTCCATTGGAATTATGGAAACTACTGTCCAGTGTCAGGTTATGGCACTATGGAATTGGTTCCTAAATATTTTATAGTGTGGGCTACATCTCAATAGAGAGGGAATCATGTGCATCAACTCCCTCCCATTTGCAACCCAATAGCTTCACTGTGCTATTTGCTTAAAGAGAAAAGTAATATTAAGAAAATATGTTTTATGCTTTGCTTCTGTTACAGTAATTTAGCAGTCGGATATTGACCATGTGACCAGCTAGCTTTCCACTAATATTTTCTCTGTGTAACTAATACCTATGGACCACAGTTTGGGATTTAATAGTTTAGTGGACCATCAGTTAAACATTGATTGTAAAGTGAGAAAAATATCCCATCATCCCCTCAGCTCAACAAATGCAATCCTTTGTCTCTGTAAAAAAAAAAAAAAAAAAAAAAGTCCCAGATATTCTTGTTCTTTTATTTTACTGTTGGACATTTATCAGTTCTTCAAGAGATTAATAAATATCAAGGGGAGTGGTTGCCTCACTCTTTTCTTATGACCCCAAAATTAATCCTCTTTGAATCCATCAATCAGTGATTGGAGTTCCAGGCTGGCTACTAGTGGAAAGACTCATTTAAGTTGATTGATAAACTGAGTTACTTTGATAAAATATGGTCTGCTTTTATTCATCTTTTTGCTTAATAATGAGCTGTCTGGTTGCCCTCCTTCCTTTGATATTTGCTGTATTATAATGTATAAGCATTTGCATTTTCTGTATTCTGCGACCTTATTTCTTTCAGGACTTTTCTGATGTACTTGAATGTTTCTTCCTTTATATTATGTCTTGCTGTTATGTATGTATGTATTTATATGTAAATACAAATACATACATATGTATTTCTGTGTAAATAGAAATACATATATATTTTACATACATATGTAAACAGGTCTCTTATGGAACACAGGAATTACCATATGGAATCAGACCAATATTTCACCTAGTCTGATACAATCTTTACAACAGTGGCCAGTAGACAACAGACAGCCAGTAGACAGTGGCCAGTAGACAGCTGTGGAATAATCTCTGATAGTGGAAGTTTCTTCCTATATCTGCCTCTATGCTTGAAGCATGAGGATTTATATTCCTGTTGTAAAGAAAATATTGTTTTAATCATAACCAACATAACCATGGATGGTCTCATAATTGATATATATAGTGTCGGTTAATTATGCTTTGTGTTTAAAAAACAAAAACTAACACTCTACTTAATTTGCCATATTGCGGAAATTGTGGATCCCACAATATTAGTTTCCCACCTCCATTTTGTCAGCTGCCCTTGGCTGCCAGCGGGAATCTTGGCTGCCAACTGCCTGGGGCCGACAGCGGGAGCCCTAGCTGGCACGGCTGCAGCTCCCACTGTCAGCCCCGCACATTAATGACTGTAATAGAGTTGCAGTACAATGTCTGGTTATTAAAAAAATTAGCAGGCGTAACATAATACTTGAGTGTTTATATTGTTCCAGCAATTTTTTTCTTAAACAAATATCTCCACTTTGGCCTTTCCAGATTACTGCAGTTAATAAATGTCCATTACTACTTTTCCTCCATTTTCCGTGTCTTGCCCGCAACGCAGCTGCGATTATTTGAAAATCACCCCGCAATTCAAGTTGAGCCTTAGCAAAAACTTACTTCCTTTTATATTTGTTTGCCATTCAATTTAACTGAATTTCTCCTTGTTTCTTGCTTTAGGACAGGGCCAATAGGAATACATGATTATCTTTGTTATGTCATTTATAATTGTATTGTTTTATCATGAACTCTCTTATTTGTCTCCTTTCTAAAAAGTCCTGCGGTTTTCAGTCTTTGCTTATATGCAGGGCCATCCTTACCCGTTCGCAGCTGCATAGCTGCATGCTGCTAGTGCCCCCGCCCCGCCTCTTCCCCAGTGCCTCCACCTCGCCCCAGGCCTGCCTCTTCCTGCCCCTGCTCCGCCACAGCCCTGCCCCCACTCCCCTGAACTCTGCAGTAGGGCCAGGAAGTGCAATGACCTATGCCCAGCCGTGCCGCTGGAGAGCGCTGGGGGTGGTTCTCTCCTGCCCCCCAAGCCAGCCCTGCCACCCGCCATGGAGGCCTGGGGCCTGCCCCCCACTTCTCCCCTCGTAGAGGTATGCCCCTTCCCCTCCCCAGGGCTCCAGAATAGGATCCAGAATATGGATGCATAGGGCTCCAGAATAGCTTGGGATGGCCCTGCTTAAATGGAAACCTTTTTGTGCCCTACTTTGAATCTTTCACATTTTTGCTGTGTCGTCTCTACTTGAGACAGAATGACTGGAATTGAACACAGTGGGCCAAATTCTCTGCCAGTGTAATTCCACTGACTGCAGTGAAATTACACTAGCAGAGAATTTGATCTAGTGTTCCAGGTGAGGGCGTACCATTGAATTATAGAGAGGCGTTATTATAATTTCAGTATGTTCTATTGCATTTCTTGTATATTGGTACATGGTGTTTGCTTTTTTTGAAGAAGATTTCATTGAGCTGATCTCAGGGATGACTCAGGGGTTTCCCCAAAGTGGTTACAATTAATTTAGAATCCAACATGGTGTATGAGGTCAAATGTCTTGCACTGTATTTTCTCTTTCTAGTTGAAATATATGAGCTTTATTTTGCAAACACTAATGGACAAACACTGAGAAGCTTTATTCAAATGAAGATTCCCATTAGAGTCAAGGGGCTAGAGCTACAAAAGTATTTAGGTGCCTAAAGATGTAAATAGGTTCCTCATGGGATTTACCAAGTGCCCAAGAGAGTTAGACACCTAAATCCTATAGACTTTCAATAGGAGTTTGACTCATAACCTGCTTGGCAATTTTGTAGGTACCACTAGGTACCTAACTGCATCTTCAGGCACCTAAATACCTTTGTAAATCTGGCCCCTATTCATGTATAGAAATTTGCAAGATTGATCCTTCCTCCTGTACCCCAAAATATGATGTTTGTGAGCAAGTCTCAGAGCAATAATCCTATTATAACCTTTTAGCCTAAGGAAACAGAACATTTCAGGAGATGTTTTCATCATATTCATTTCTAAATTAAGCTAATACTTTATTGATTTCAACATCAGACCTTTTCCTGATAAAATAAAATATATATTTTTTAACAAATGACCCAACAACTTGAGCTTTTGAGTGCCTGTCCTTGCACTCCTGAAATGAAATCAGATAGTTTGCTGTTATAAAGGTCAAGTGCCAGTTGCTGATAATCAACAAACAAGTAAATTTATACATTTGCTACCCGTAGACATTTTTCTTGTTGATCATATTGCTCTCTGAGTCTAATCTCAAATGTCAAATTAATCTCATTCCTTACATTTTATCTATGGCATATTCAGTTCTGTCATTAGCATTCTTGTTTCCCAAAAAAGTTGGTTAAACAGAGTAAGTTTTTTTTCCTCTCCTGGCTTGGTGAAATCCCGACATCAGTCGAGCTAGGGTTTCACCCTCTGTCCCAAAGCTGGACTGTATTGTTAAGTGTGAGCAAAACTATATATATATCAAAAAGTGTAGCGGCTTTCCCACCCCCAGTTCAGGAGGAAGTTTCCTATTCATCTGAATTGGATGCTACTAGGTTCGTGCTACGCTTTTCTTCATACACCACTGTTAGGAAAGAGACACAGGGACTAGATTGAACTTGGGCTTATGCTGGTGGCAGGATCATAGATGATGAAAAGACTTCCAGGGGAATTTTGTATTGGTGGAAAGTCGCTGCAACCACCCCCTTTCATGGGTGCCCTCAAAAATCCAGCAGAACCCCAAATGTAAGGAATTGTTGGGAAGAAGAATGACTAAGGGAGCAGGTGGTTGTGCTGAATTAGCTTTCCTCCTCCCAAAGCCTTCACTGGTGGTGCTTTAATGGAGCTCCTGACAGAAACTGTGTGTCCTTATCTAATATTACCTTGAGGTAGAAGAGCAGTAGAAACACTTCCCTCTGGGTGAATTCTCCATCAAAAATAATGGGCCTTGTTGGTACATAAGTTTACTCAATGCCTTTTGCACCAGCCAAATTGTGATTGAAAATGGAGACTTTGGGTCTAAGCCTCAATTGGTGTAAATCAGTGCAGCTCCATTGAAGCCAATTTATCTAAGCTTCTGTAAATAAGTGACCAGTCTGCCCCCTCTTATTTTTTAAGACACTACGTAAAAAGGTGATTTCTAATATTTGTCGGTAATGTTTTCTTTAAAAAAATGAAAACAAAAACAAGATTGAAAAAAGATTTTAAGGGTACAATTTTTTAAAACTTTGAAAATGTAGTGGGAAAAATATCTTATCTCAACTGACCTTTTCTTACAAAAGAGTGACTTCCTTCAAGACATGGGTAAAGACAAAGGTTTGCTACTGCACTAAAGGTTTAAGAAAATTATATGTCTTCATCTCTTGATTTAAGATGGTCTGTTTCTCTGTGTTTATAATCAATGACTTTTGGTCAAAACTCATGTCCTGGACCAATCCTCATTCTTCAGGACATAAGCCAACTTTCCTTCTTAGGTATTAATACAAAATTGTCCAGTATGATGTCTGGTTGTTTTCACCTTCCTATGAAGCATCTAATGCCCACCACCAATGAGGACAAGAAAACAGACAGGAATAGGGTTACTAGATAACAACTGTGAAAAAAGGGGACAGAGGGTGGAAGGTACTAAGCGCCTATATAAGAAAAAGTCCCCAAAAACGGGACTGTCCCTTTAAAAAGGGGACCTCTGGTCACCCTAGAGAGGAAGAACAATTGGTGTGATCGGAAATGGAAATTCCTCCCTCTGGTATAATCATGAAATACAGTCACTACAGACAATTCCATAGCATCCTGCTTTACAATAAAATGGGTTTCCATGACAACAGACCATTGCTTTGCAAGTTGTAAAACTCCAATATTTTTAGGGACCTTCTGCTTCAGAACTGTGTGTGATACCTGGAGAGAAGTCACCCCCAAAAATCAGTGTAGTCTTTCTGAGGGACAGCCCTTTCCTGGAACTAAAATATTTGAAAAATTAACATTAACAGGAGTTGTGTGGTTAATATCTTTACACACTATGCTGAAATAGACTTTTAAATTCCTCATATTTTCTGCTTAAAATGTGGTCATTGATCGTACTGGATTGTGACAGTTTTAAGTTACAATTTCCTTGCTTCTGTGGCTTTGTTTCTAAATCCAACTCACTGCCCTTTTGGCCTACTGTTCCATGGCAGCAAAAGACAGTACAATGCAATCTCTGAATGTGGTTGTAGGACTCACAATGACAAGTGAGTGAAAAAGAATAGGGTGTGTGTGTGTGGGGGGGAAATCATGTTGTTGAGCTTATGGGAAATCTGAACTGCCTTTAATCCTGCAGCAGATAGAGCTATAAAAAAAGTTACATGCAGACCTGGAGTGGGTGAAAATGAGATTGAGAGAGAAAAGCTTGAGTAGCAACCATGAAAGAAACGTTACGAGAAGACTGCAAGGAGGGCTGTATCACTATCAGACATGTTTAGATCAGTTGTAGCCAACTTTTGGTAAGGTGCAAATCTTCATAGGCAGAGACAATACAAATGTGCAAAAAGGGAAACACGAGGCATTTGATGATGATACGAAAACAGTTGGCTACATTTACAAAAGTACTATTTACAAAATAGTACATTTACAAAAGTACATATTTATCTGTTTTGAATATCTGATTTCAAGGAATCAAGGGCTAGAGAGGGGCACCCTTGTTATAAAGTGTGTGGTCCAATATTTAGTTGAATCTGTCTGTTGACTGAGTCCCGCCTGAGTCCAAGACATCATCCCTGGTGATGATCCCAGTAAGGAAGTCACACATATGTCTGAGGTGTCTCCTCTTTCAGTGAGGTGCGGGATCCACTGCAGGTTAGCTTCTGCCCTCAGATGCATGGGTGTTTCTCAGCATATTCAGTCTGTTAAGCTTAGGATCTGATTTTTGAAAAGTCATCCTTGCATTTTCTGCTCACAAATTGCAGACATGAATAATTTCAGGCACAGATTTGCACCTGCTAGCTATTTGCAGGTGCAGTAATGTCAGTTGGATGTTTTACTTACCTGATTGACAGGTGCAATCAGGTATGATATTTATTGTATGTGGAAAGTACTGTGGGTGCACAAAGTAGGGAAGCCAGTCTCAGAATTAGACTCTTAATATTTATTATTGTATTCAAAACATCAATATGTCATTGGCATAGGTAATTAAATAATTGTACTAGTTATCAATTAAAGGAATGCCAGGTTGGATGAAGTTCTTGGTTCATCTTTGTCTTTTGCCTTCTCATCACATAGGTTAAAGAAGACACAACTCTGCGTAAAACAATCAAAACTTTCAATTAATTTCTCTTTTCTCAGCATATAATTGCTCCATGATCTTGAAGAAACAAAGTACTTTAGAATCAGAGAGGTAGCCGTGTTAGTCTGGATTTGCAGAAGTGACAAATCGTCCTGTGGCACCTTAAATACTAACAAAAGTATTGAAGCATATAATTTCGTGGGTTAATACCCACTTCGTTGGACTTCCACAGCATCCGATGAAGTGGGTATTAGCCCACGAAAGCTTATGCTTCAATACTTTTGTTAGTCTTTAAGGTGCCACGGGACTCTTTGTCACTTCTGCAAAGTACTTTAGAGATGAGATTATAAATGTAATGCCCGCACCTGCCAGAGGGGACAACCTCCTTACATCTAACTGTTCTGTGCTCAATTCTTCTTGCGCTGCTGTCTAGTTGCCACTGTGCCCCACTTCTTTCCTTCGCTCTTTGCTCCCAGTGTGTACTGCAATCGAAGGAAATCCTCTTTTTATTTATTTATTTTAGTCAGCCTGTGTCAAATGTTTAAGTAATTAATATTTTTAATACAAGCGTTGTCTTCCCTCTCTCTCTCTGTGTATATATCTCATCCTCTGCCTCAAGTGAGGATTATTTGATTTAAAGCAAATGCGAGCATAAGAGGTTACTGTGGAGGTTCATGCACCCTACTGAAGCGAGTTCATAATGCTCATGCTTATTCAGAAGATTACTTCTGTGTAAGGGTTCTCATCAGTGGCAGACAACCAGGGATATTGTTCTGGATCTCATTCTAGTGGGGCCAGGGAAAGAACAGTAAAGCTTGATTTTTATTCCATTCCCCCTCTGGATATTCCACTCTCCTGGTCTGAGCCTCAGGAGCAGTTTTTCATCTGCTCCTCCCACTTCTCACTTCATCATCTGATCAGCCGGGAGTGGAAGCAGTGCCTGCTCCTGCTGAAGCTAAGAGGCAGGAAGCTGGGGGTGGGAAGGAGGGAGCAGTCCGTGTGTGGATCAGTGCATTCTGGCAGCTTTCCCTCTCTCCAGTGCAGCTGCAAAGAAGCTGGCGGGTTGGATCCTCTGATATTTTAATAGAGGAGGAGAACAAAGATAAACTGCCAGATCTTAGGAGAAGGTAGTGAGTGTGGAGCTTTCTCAAATGCAGATCTCCTCCCTTGCAGGGACTCCCTTACAGCTCTAAGCTGCCACGAGGAGTGCTCCCATGGCTTAGTTACTCCACTTGCACAAGAGAAGCTCTCTCATCGACATAGTTCCGTCTACGCAGGGCGTTTAAAGTGGGTGTAACTATATCGCTCAGAGAGTGGATTTTTCACACCCCTGAGCAATGTAGTTATTTTGAGGTAAGTGTATAGTGTAAGCCTGGTTTTAGAATTTCCTGTTCCTACTAGCAGTTGAGGCAACTCATTTTTCCCCCCCCCACTGCAGTCTGTCCAGGTCAAAAGGAAAGGGAATGAATCCTAGGCCTCCACCAACTGTTCAGAAGTGACTTGATGAGTGTGGGGAGAAAAGAGAATGGAGAACATGTGTGTGGCAGATGGGAGAAGAGGAAAGAAGGGGGTGTGTATGTGTTGGTTGGAGCAATATGATGGGAATAACTGGAAAGATGCAGAATGGGAAAAGATGATGCAGGATGGACAAAAAGAGTGAGAGAGGAATGAAACGGAGTTGACATTTAGGTGGAAGCAAGGAGAGAAGAAAAATTAGCTGGTGGGAAATCAGATGCTGGAAAAGAGACGTGTTTTCTGCTATTATACATGACCCACAGACTATGTAATAATACCCAAGTAGTTGATCATCTTCTAAAGTAATGTCATGGTTCAGGTTTATCTGGTCTGTTGAGTGTGATGTCTAAAGGTAAAAAGCTGCCTTTGTTTGATATGGATGGAATGGATGTTTCTTTCCTACATATGCAAGTACAAGATTGCAGAACTTTTGTTGGGTTTTATGCAAGTTAATAAATATAGAAAATATAAAGGACTTTGTTCAGTGTCTTATATAGTCCACAGAGCAGCAGTCTGTGGAGGCTCTTTTGCTGACTCAGAGATCCTGCTGTGGTTAGCACAGGGTGAAGTGAGAGCTGCAACACCATTTGCCTCTGCACTGCTCTTCTGCCTCGTGAGAAAGGAGCCAGATCTACAAGACTCTTAGGGTATGTCTACACTGCACTCAGACAGCTGCGGCTGGCCCCTGTCAGCTGACTCAGGTTCACTGGGCGTGGGCTGAGGGGTTATTAAATTGCAGTGTAGATGTTTGGACTCGGGCTGGAGCAAGAGCTCTGGGACCCCATGAAGGGTCTAGTGTTGTTAGTGATAGATAATCCCAGCCTTTGTGCACTAGGAGAACGGAACTAAGCCTGTGGCCAGCCCTTAATGCAAGTACGCAAGGCAGGGAAGGCTCTTTGCCTGTATTTGTCCATTCAGGGATAACTACCGTCTCATCCAAAGTCATTAGGTTGTCTTCATTTTTTTCTTTACTGTTTACTTTCATCAACAATAAGAGTTGCTGTTTAGAGGAATTATGCTTTGCCCTGTCCTTCTAAGTTTTGAGCTCGCATATCAGTTTTACCTACCCACTTTCAGATAACGATCTCTGCAGCCTCTTGGAGCCTCACTCAAGCCTCTAGGGACCTTGTTTTCTATAGCTGATCATTTAAGTCTTTGCTGTGGTTTTGTGCCTTAGAATTTCACAAACCCTCGTTAATTCTACTCTAATTTGTTTATAGGAATCATAGGCTCACCTGACCATGCCCTGGCTATACCAACTCTCCTTTTTGGCCTTCATGGTAAAAGATAAGGCAAAAAAAATAATTAAAATGTGGGTGCACAGAGTCCATATACATACTTTCGTGGACAGATTTTCAAAACACAAGCATTCTGTGCCTAAATTAGTTGGCTAGCACATGGACATCTGCATGTAGTTCTGGTTAGGAACGGTTAGACTTCTTATGTACCAATTTGTTCTGAAAATCCAATCACACTAGTTACACACATGTACACTGAGGGTATTGTGTGGTCATAAACTCAGTGCAGAAGGGACCAGTGGTTGTATGCCTAAATGTGAGCAAAAGTGTTTATGAAAGTAGTTTGTCTCTGATGAGTTGACACTGGAGAAGTCTGGTGACACTCAGTTCTTCATGTGTGCATTTTGTAGTCACATTTCCTGTTTCTCTGATGGACACTGTAGAATTAAGTTCTTATTGAGCTGTTGCAAATAAGAACTAAGATCTCTGCACAGGAATCAAGCCCTGTTGCACAGTAGCAAGAACTCAAGTTATTTATATTCAAGCTCTTTGCTGAAGGAAGGTAGAAGTCAGAATGAGTAGGGCAACAGGGAGGATAAATGGAAGGTTGAGTCCGATACATAATGAAAGCAAAAAATAGGCAGATTTATTTTTGATGAACAAGAGGGGAGATGATTAAACAGCAATAGCCATGATTATTTATTACTTGTATAGCATTATGGGTGTGTCATGCATGATACCTTACACATGGCTATACAGACAGTTGCAGACAGGTAAAGATGAGGACAGAGGGAATTATTGGGGTGCGTGAAGACAGTACTATTGTGTAATTTGGAGATTACTGCATACCCTTTGAGGATTACAGAGTTTGTTTTTTAGGTAGCTTTTGTTTATCTGAATATGGGAAGTATACTTGAAGTAGTGGGTTTTGAGAAGAGGCGTATGGACAAGGTATGGTGGTATAGTCTAGTGGACAGAATTAGGATGGAAGTTTCTAGAGGCAGCATGAAAGCGTCATCAGGTGAAGAACCATGTGCTGAGTGAAGAAGGGATAAAAAGATGAGACTAGAGACGCATGAAGAGAGGATAAGTTGTGGAGAGCCTGGAACACAGGAGCAAAGATCTTGAATTTGATTTGGAAAATGATCGAGAACCAATGGAAGGATTTACTGGAGAGGATGAATCTGTCTATAGAATTGGACAAGGAACATGATTTTTGAGGAAGCATTTTGAATCAACTGTAGAGGGCTGAGGTGAGTGGGGCCAGGCTGTAGGCAAAGCAGCACACAGTAAAGAAGGCTGATAGGCTGTTGGCTCATGTCAAGAGGACAACAGTTCCATAAATGTGAGGAGATTGTGCCTCACTTCACAAAAGGTTGGTTAGATTTCCATTCCCATTCATAGTGTCCAGTTTTGATAATCTTGTTTGTAGGAAATAGTAGGTAAATTGGAGAAAGTTCAACATAGGCCTAAAAAGTTGCTGAAAGTAATGAAGGTGCCCATGTCTAAGGAGAGCGGAAAAGCTTGGATTGGTGAGTCTTGAAAATAGGTGAGATGACATGGTGGAAGAATTTAAACTCCATTGGCTAATGAAGGGCAAGATACTGATATATATTCTACTCGCCTTGAGTATCTCCTTTTCTCTAGAATAGTCCCCCTGAAATCAATAGGGCTCTACTAATTTTGAATAATACTTTATTTCACAAAGAAGTTGACAGATTCCACCCCTAAAGTAGCTATGATAAAATTAATTGTGACATGGTTATTGGACAGATGAACTAGGGAGCATATATTTAAATTAAGAGGGAATGGATGGAAGTATTTGAAAAATGAGTATAAAGCAAGACTAGCAAATAAGAAGATTGAACTTACAGCTGAGGTAATAATATTAATACCTAACTCTTGTATAACACAAAGATGAGTGGCAAAGATATATTTAAGGATTAAAAGAATTATTGTATTGAATGTAGCAAACTCCGGGGAATTAGTTTTGTCTTTCAGAATAGCCAACCACACATTCTTGCTGGAAATGTTTCACGAAATTGGCTATTTGTTTTGTTCTTTTTCATAGACGTGCACAGTACATTTCATTAGGGTGTGCACCCAGGGATTCTTGCCCTAGCCCTGCTCCTGCCCTGCTCCCATGCACTCCCTCCTACTTCCTGCCCCCTGACTGCCCCCTCAGAACCTCTAACCCCGCCTCGCTCCTTGTCCCCTGATTACTCCCTCCTGGGACCCCTGCCCCTAACTGCCCCACAGGACTCCACCCCCATCTAAGCCTCGCTGCTCCTTGTTGCCTGATTTCCCCATCCTGAGATCCCTCAACCCTAACTGCCCCCCTAGGATTCTACCCCCTGCCTTTCCCCTGACTGCCCTGACCCTTATCCATACCCCTGCCCCCAGACAGACCCCTGGGACTCCCACGCCTATCCAACCGCTTTCTGCCCCCTGACAGGACCCCCAGAACTCCCGACCCATACAACCCCCACTCCTCCCTGTCCATTGACTGCCCCAACTCCTCTCTACACCCCTGCCCCTGATGTCCCCCCCCGAATTCCCAACTCATCTAACCATCCCCACTGCTTGTCCCCTGACAACCCCCTCCAGAGACCCACTTACCCTAACTGCCTCCCCAGGACCCTCTTTGCCCTGACCCCTTATCCAACCCCCCTGGCCACGGATCCCTTACCACGAGGCTCCTAGCAGCTTGCAGTTTTGCTCTGCACAGAGCCAGACATGCTGCCCTGCGGAAGAGGGCAGCCCTGCCCCTCAGAACACTGTGTGTGCAGCAGTGTGGCTCCAGGTGAGCGGGGAACATGTCTGCTTCCCCGTGGAGCCAAACACTGCCCCGTGGGAGCGCACAGCCCCGGCCCCCAGAGCGCTGTGCACATGGCGGCATGGCTCCAGGGGAGAAGCTGGCGGCTTGCTGCACATCGCCAAGTGCTCCGGCCTAGGAGCGTGGGGCCCACGGCTTGCTGCGCCAGGAGAGCGGGTCCATTTGCTCACCCCTGCATTAGAGTGTGCCTGGGCATACCTGGCACACCCCATACACATGCCTATGTTCTTCGTATGAGAGTGGTGTTTTGCAGCTTTTAGCAGATGAAGTGGTTTTTTTTCCCTTTGAGAAAAAGTTTACATTAAGTTTAACATTCAAAAAATGTTTTAAACTATACAGGCTAGCGTCAAATAGTTCCAGAGAACAGAGCAGTTCAGTGCACATTCATGGCTCTAAGCAACTGATAAATGGCACACCCGGTTCATATAACTGGCATGCCTGATCTACATAAGTGTCAGGGCTGGTACGGTCTACCAGTCCATTTAGCATAGTTAGCATGTGTGAAGTGATATTTGCTGATGGCATTAAGTACACTTTTACTGGAGGGGCCCTTTGTTCATCTCAGGCTTCTTTTCTGTTCCATTACAGTAACTAAGCCAGTTAATCTTACTTTCATATAATATTTTAAAATGTTTTACTGCTTTGTACAATGGTTATTTTAAAGCAATTCATGAAATAAAAGTGAACATCTTCTGGAACAATGTACTCCTATGAGTCTGTGATAATTGGGGATCATTGCTTAATTGGCAGGTTGCTCTTTCCACTGGGCTGTGTGCCAATCAAGTGGAGTCTACTGTATTTTAATTAAATATTTTTAGTACATCCAATATGAGAGTCTTGGCTTTTGCCTTGTTTTATTCCATTTTCACTGGTATTGTAATAATTCAGGCATTTATATGTACAGTAGTAATAATTATATTCTAATAAATAGAATCCTTGATGTTCCGGAAGTCTGGTTTCATCAGACTGAATACAAGAAGCCTGGCATTCATTTTGGTATTGGTTTTCCTTAACTCTTTATTAGCTTTAAAAGATAATTTCCCTTAGAGGTTTCAGGAGGGCCCAAGTTTCAGCAGTGGCATGGATCACTTGGAAATGCCTAAAGTAAAACAGAAAATGTGTTCAGCAAGAGTTTTTCAGATCCAAGTGTATGGCTAAGGAGAGGGGATAATAAGCAAAGCAGCTATGGAAAAGCCCAACTGGGAATTTTCACAGAATTGTAGGGCCAAATCATCCACTTGTACATTCATGAAAGTGCCTCCAAATTACCTCCTTGAGGTAACTTGGTTCAATCACCCACTCTGTGTAAGGGGGAAACAGACAGGTTGATATCCTAAATGTATGGCTGTCCAGATACTTAGAGGGAATTTTGCACATCACAGAGAATCCATACACCTCGCCAGCCTCTGTTCCCCCATGTCAACATGACTCCCCCAGGAGCTGTTCTCCCATTACGTTTCAGTCACAGTCCCCTCTCAGGGAAAGCTTCATTGTTTTGAAGGGATTCCCACATAAAATAGTCTTGGTGGGCTCAATATTATCTTATATGGACCATTCTCTGGCCCCTCTTCCTTCAAACCCAACTGAGGCTAAACTCCACAAGATCAAGGGGGAACATGCTAAATGAGTACTGCTTTTTTCTATTTAACTCATTGTTTCACCTGAACGGCTTCCCCTGTGTGTGGGGACTTTATTATAGGCAGGAATGGGAGCTATCCACCCCAGCTTTTATCTTTGGAGGGGAGTAACATAGCTTTCTCTCCCTGTATTTTTGGCATGCTGAGGAGGAAGGCAGCACAAGTTTCTGAGGCGGCTTTGAGCAGCTGTGTCGGAAACCCTCCTTGAAAAATGTGATTATTTTCCTGTCAGTGATCAAAACACCCTCAAAACTTCACAGCTCCCTCACAGTCTATTGCCCATTTTTAAAAATAACCTACTATTTCAGCTCCTTAGAGGACTGGGTGGTCTGTCAAAGAAAAAGCCTTTCCTTTGACATTTTCAGTGCCTTCATAAGTTTTTACCTGAAGGAAGAATATTTCAAATTAAGCTTTGTTTGTATTGTAGCACTACAGTTGGGGCCTGCAAGCTGGGTTCCCCCAGCTTTTAAAGGAACATCCATGCAAGCCCACAAAGAAAACTCTCACAGTTATTTATCTCCAGAGCTATAAAATGCACATGGAGATGACTTCAGGATTCTGTTAATTAAAACTGAAACGTGAAAGTTCATAAATCTGGAGGAACTGGGTGATAATGTGCAGATATTTGATAGAAATTTCTAGAAGTGATAATTGAAACTGGTGATTTTATTTTTTTCCTTCAGTGTCTATTTCAATAAAGCTGTTCGAATGATGATGACAGATTTGACATTAAGGGAGCCTTGACGGGGAGAGAGCAAGGCCACTGGCATGGAGAAAGCCCAGTGCTACACAAAATATTTACTGACAGCTTGTAAATAAAGCAGAAAGCCAGTATTTTTTCCCTCTCTCTTGGATATATGCCTCCCTATTAATCTTTTAGAGCACACTCTGCCTTGCTGAATCCCTTATTAAATAATGTACAGACATGTAAGCATTGTTTGCTCTTGTTTAGAGTCAACTGTGAACCAAGGTTTTAGATATAGTTAGCAGAAGTTATATGAAGCTACAAATAAATAACAGCTTTAGAGAGCAGATCATCCCCTTGTGCAGAAGGGCATGAAAACCTAGTGTATTTAGGTTGTCTATGATAATAGAGAAATCCCTCCTCCATAATGTTGTCCTCTCTACTTCCTGATGCCCCTCAGCAGCCTCTGTGCTGCAGCTGCAGTGAGGTTTTGAATTGGATCTGGGAATAACAAGGAATCAAATACTCTTCACGGCATTGTTCTCTGCTTAGCCTCTAGGCTTCCAAACAGAGAAGAAACTGGATGTCAAAGCTGCTTGAAAAACCATAAATTCCAACTAGTTTCCTTCTGCAGAACTTAGTTGCAGATGTAATCTGTCAGGAGGAGAGTGCCTCCAGTCAAGCTCCAAGAAGTCACTACTGAGCATGTGCAAACTGAGATTTTTCAAAGGTTTATAACTTGACCAAATTGAAGGTATCCCCCTGCCAAATTTCAACTCCCGCTTTGGGTCAGGGATGTGCTAGAGCATCTCAATGAAATCACTGTCAGAATTTTTGTAATGTTGGAAAAACAATGTATTTTTTCCTATCCTTGTCCTGAAAAGCAGATCTATTTTTGATATTTTTATATATATAATAATGTGTGTGTGTGCATGCGTGTGTGTGTGTGTATATATATATATGTACATATCAAATATATAATATTGGAGGACATCAAAAGTGATAGCAGTTTCAGCCTGAAGAACCTGAAATACACTTTGGACACAGCTGAATGTTGTAGACAATTTTTTTGTAAAGAAATTCAGCCTGCGGCAGACACCTAACATAGAAATTTTCAGCTTCAGCTATTTAAGTCCGGCAAAGATATATACAACTGAAAACAGGGTTTTATAATGGAAAGTGTTGGGCGGCCTTAACGGTTGAGAGTTACCTACAATAAAACCCCAATTTATTATTAAATTTATCATGTAGAATGCACTGTAGAACAAAACTGTTACTATCTCTCATTGCCTGGCTGCTCCCTAGATGTCAGGGGAGAGCACATTAACATCCCGCTTAGATTATTTTTAGGGCTGCCAAGCAATTTAAAAAAAGAAATTGTGATTAATTGCCTTGTTAAACAATAACAGAATACCACTTATTTAAATATTTTTGTATGTTTTCTACATTGTCAAATGTATTGATTTCAATTATAATACAGAATACAAAGTGTACAGTGCTCACTTTATATTTATTTCTGATTACAAATATTTGCACTGTAAAAAAACAAAAGAAATAGTATTTTTCAGTTCACCTAATACAAGTACTGTAGTGCAATCTCTTTATCATGACAGTGCAACTTACAAATGTAGAATTATATACAAAAATAATTTCATTCAAAAATAAAACAATGTAAAACTTTAGAGCCATTCAGTCCTATTTTTTGTCCTATTTCTTGTTCAATCAATTGCTCAGACAAACAAGTCTCTCTGCATTTGCAGGAGATAAAGCTTCCCGCTTCTTGTTCACGTCACTTGAAAGTGAGAACAAGTGTTCGCATGGCACTGATGTAGCTGGTGGTGCAAGATATTTACATAAGAAATGCACTAAAGATTCATGGACATAAAGTTTCATGCTTCAACCACCATTCCAGAGGACATGCGTCCATGCTGATGACAAGTTCTCCTCGATAACGCTCCAAAGCAGTGCAGACCAACGCATGTTCATTTTCCTCAACTGACTCAGATGCCACCAGCAGAAGGTTGATTTTCTTTTTTGGTGGTCTGGGTTCTGTAGTTTCCGCATCAGAATGTTGTTCTTTTAAGACTTCTGAAAGCATGTTCCACACCTCGTCCCTCTCAGATTTAGGAAGGCACTTCAGGTTCTTAAATCTTGGATCGAGTGCTATCACTGTCTTTAGAAATCTCATATTGGTACCTTCTTTGCATTTTGTCTAATCTGCAGCAAAAGTGTTCTTAAAATGAACAACATGCTGAGTCATCATCCAAGATGACTGTAACATGAAATATATGGCAGAATGTGGGTAAAACAGAACAGGAGACATACAGTTCTCCTCCAAGAAGTTCAGTCACAAATTTAATTAATGCATTCTTTTTTTTAATGAGCATCATCAGCATGGAAGCATGCTCTCTGAAATGGTGGCCGAAGCATGAAGGGGACATATGAATGTTTAGCATGTCTGGCATGTAAATACCTTGCAATGCCAGCTACAAAAGCGCCACACAAATGCCTGTTCTCACTTTCTGGTGACAGTGTCAATAAGAAGTGGGCAGCATTATCTCCCATAAATGTAAACAAATTTGTTTGTCTTAGCGATTGGCTGAACAGGAAGCAGGACTGAGTGGATTTGTAGGCTCTAAAATTTTGTGGTGTTTTGTTTTTGATGCAGTTATGTAATAAAAATCTACATTTGTAAGTTGCACTTTCATGATAAAGAGATTGCACTACAGTACTTATTTTAGGTGAATTGAAAAATACTATTTATTTTGTAAATCATTTTTATAGTGCAGATATTTGTCATAAAAATAATGTAAAGTGAGTGGTGTATACTTTGTATTCTGTGTTGTAATTGAAATCAACATATTTGAAAATGTAGAAAAACATCCAAAATATTTAATAAATTTCAGTTGGTATTCTATTGTTTAACTGTGTGATTAAAACTGTGATGAATTGCACTTAATTTTTTGAGTTAATCACGTGAGTTAGCGTCAATTAATCGACAGCCCTAATTATTATATGCAAAAGGATTCCATTAATGCAACTGCATTAATGAAGCTGCAAAGTGAAACATGGAGATGTTAAGAAACGGCAAAATTAAGATTGCAGATTCAAAGGTAATACCCATCTGTTGTGCACTATGATATGGTCTTTAATAACATGCTCATGCACCATTTTTCAATTAATGCAATGTTATGCTAATCACTTACATACCTTAAAGGGGATTTTTCCTGAATGAGGATTGTGGGATGGGTAGCTATTCCATAGTTAATTTTGCATTGAGTTTTATAATCAGGATTAATAGTTTACATGAGTATATAGTAAATTATATAATACAATTTTAAATTATTAGATTATTTACATGGTCAGATTTTTAAAGAGGACTATGGACTGCATGTGTATTTATGTTCACTAGGGTGCAAATGATTAATGCTATCATCATGTATCATATTTCCAGCAAAAAATGGAATGAGAGAAATAACCTCCCACATGGCATAGAATTACATAATTGGCTTGGTACGTTATAGATGAGGATGCAGAAGCTAGTGTCAAAAACAGAATAGATGCTTAAATGAAACGTTGATCTGGTATGGCACTTTATATGTCCCAAGTTACTGGAACATGTCAGGTACAGGCTTGCATTCTATTCATTAAAACTGCTGCCAAGACATAAGTATGGTCATTGGGAGTTGTGAGGGATAGAGGATCAGACCCATGTTGTATGGGGGTGGGGGAAAAGACCAATACATAGCAGGGATTGGCTTCTGGACAGTATTCTTGGTAGGATGTACAGTGGCACAAAAACCAGTGAAACTCGCATCTTGAAAAGGCTTCCTTCTGCTTTGAGTCACTGTTCCCTTCATACACGTTAAATAATCTTTTGACCTTTTCCCCGTAGCTATAGTATTCATTGCAGCCATTAGTTGCAATCATTGGAGGTCAGATTTTTATGTCTGTCATTATTAGTTGTCAGTGATATTCAGCTTCACTATCACATCACTAATTTATTTTCCCTCCAACTCTTCCATTCTGAAAGCTATAGCTGATCTCATAGGCCTGCAACATGCATGGTCATCAACAGTAGCCCAAAATGGAGAGAAGAATTCACTTGAGACTCAAATAGCCATTGTCAAATAGCCATGTTTATCTGTCTAGTAGTCTTTGATCAACAGAGGGGGTATCTAAAAGTTTGTAAGATAAGGGAATGGGGACGCAAATAGATTATACTGTGTGATTCTTGCATAAAGCTTGGCAAGAAAATAGAAACACTACATTGAGTCACTGAATCTGCTATAACCTAAATCAGTCACCCAAAGTAAGTGATATTCATGCCTTCACCCAATTAGCTATTATGCAGCAGGTACTCAAGGACATTCAGTGGCCTCAGTAGGACTCAGGCTGCCATCAACAACAGACCTGGAGAAAACATAATATTGGTACAGTGCTTTGAAGATGTATTAAGTGCTATGCATTATTTTATTCAAAAACTAGTGAACTAAATGGACAAATGGAGTACTAGGCATTTAGAAATTGCCATACTGGATCAGAGAAGGGGTTCTTCTAATTCTGTTGCTCAGGGAAAGAGGGCATGAAACTGCACCAAAAAAATAAAAATTTTTACTTGCCCACTAGGAAAGTTTCCATCTAATCACCTTAGTTAGAGGTTAGTTAATGCTTTGAAGCATGAAGCTTTAGATTCTTTTCAAAATTCCTATTTTTTAATATATAATTTAGCTCTGAATATTCTTGTTATTCATATACATATCCAACACCAACTTAGTTTTTGGCCTCAGTGATACCTTGTAGCAATGGATTTCACAGGCTAATAGCTCATTTTGCGAAATACAGAGTCAGACTAAAGAAGAGGAATCAAGTGGAGGCACAGGTGACTGAGAAGAAAAGACCAGCAAAATCAAGAGAAGAATGTGAAAGAAAAGAACAAACACACAGGACCTGACAATGTACAATGGGGAAAACCCACCAACTCATTAGTGATTTGGAGGAGGAAGAAAAATCAGTTTTGTATTTTATGCAAGATCACCAAAATGTGTCTGAAGGCTTCAATGTCATATATGTCATCATATATTATCTGCCCCACCACAGAACCTGATACCCTACTAACATGTGGAGAACAAGAAGAATTCTTCTGCCTATTTCACCTAAAATACAGGTAATTCTTTCACAACAATGATGATCACTCAAAATTACCATGTCATCACTGAGACTCATTTAAGAAAATATTTATTCGTCTGGACACCAGCGAACAGATAAAACCACACTCTTGACTACTGCATTGGTTGCTTAAAAAAAAATTGACTGTGAAATCCTTAACAAGCATCACATCCACCACAATCTCTTCACTTCCAAAAGGACAGCTCTACATTCCCTGAAATCTAACCACCACATAATGATCAAACCAGCAGATAAAGGGGCACCATTATAGTCCACAGTCATGATGACTACATTAATGAAGCCCATAACTCTCTGGAAATGTACTATAAAGAACTCAAAGATGACTCCATCAAATCCTTCCCCAGACAACGCTAAAAAAAAACAAGAAAAAAAAACCCTCTACAAACTCATATCCCAAGAACCCATCCCACTGATCTTCTACATGCTTCCCAAGATACACAAAGAAGGGAATCCAGGCAGATTCATCATATCTGGCCATGACACTCTTACTTAAGGAATATCAGGTCTCTCATAAACCATCTTCAAACCAATCATCATGCAAAGGGCCAGCTTTCTTCAGGACACAATGACTTCCTCCACCAACTCCACAACATTAACAACTTCCCTCAGAGCATCATCCTTTTCACAATGGATGTCACTTCCTTATACACCAACATCCCTCATGATGGTATAGCTGCCTGTCTCAATATTTACAAGACAATGGACAACCCTCAAATATCCACTCCAAACATATTGCTAAACTCATCCATTTAATCCTCACCCATAACAATTTTACATTCAACAGCAATCACTTTGTCCAAACCATGGAAACAGCCATGGGTTCTAGGATGGCTCCCCAATATGCCAAGCTCTTAATGGCCCACCTTGAAGATGAATTTCTGGACAACTGCACAACAAAACTAATAATAACAAAATCTGAGATAGATTGATGATATTTTCATCCTCTGGGCTAGTGATTTAAACTCCTTCCTAGATTTCCATCACAAGTTCAACAACCACCACCTATCTATTAAACTCTTTCTGGAACACTCCCACGCCAGTGTCAACTTCCTGGACACCATGATTAGTGTTTATAATGGAATGCTTCAGACAACTATATACAAGAAAATCACAGATCACCACACCTACCTTTATAGAGCCAATAACCATCTCAGACACACCAAGAAATCTGTTATCTACAGCCAGACACTCAGCACAGAATATGGTCCAAGGAGAAAGTCAAGATACGCACATTAACATACTTAAAACCACCTTCACCAAACAAGGACACTCCACAAGAGAAGTAGATGGCATCATGGAACGGGCCACACACATACCAAAAGAGAAACTGCTTCAATACACAAATAAAACCTCCTCTGACTGCACTCCCCTAGTTGTCACCTACCATCCCATATTGCAATCTATACCTGGAATCATCAAATAACTGCACCCCATACTTAATGGAGATCCTACCCTGAAAGAAGTTTTCCCTGAACCCCCACTTCTGGCTTTCAAATAACTATCCAACCTCTTTAAGCTCATCATTGGAAGCAGGCACCCCACAAACCAGGACACACCAACTCAAAGGAGCCCCAAATCCTGCCAGAATAATGGATACAAAACCTGCAGACATATCTCCACTGCTACAATGATCAACGCCCCCCACAACATACCTTTCTAAATCCCCGGGTCTGACACATGCCTATCACAACCTGTGGTATACCTGATCCAGTGCGTTAAATGCCCAATAACTATGTGGGTGAAACCAGACAATCACTACACTCTTGAATGAACTCACACAGGAAAATAAGACCAAAAACACCATATCACCCATGAGTGAACACTTTTCACAAAGCGTTCACTCTATATCTGCCCATCCATCCTCATCTTTGAAGGAAACCTTTGCAACACTTTCAAAAGACAATCTTAGGGACTCAAATTCAGAACTTTGCTAGTCCTTAAAAAACATGAACTGAATAGAGACATTGGATTTATGGCTTATTACAACAATCTATATCCCACTATCAACCCACCCCCAGTGGCCTTCTCTCATCCCTTCCTTTCTTCTTGAGGACTGGAGCAGGTTTTAATGAGCCACTTCACCTTGAATGATCCTTTAAAATATGTGTTAACTACTTATGCTAAACAATCTTTTCCACCAGCTGTGACACACACACTACATTTCGCAGACCTGAAGAAGAGCTCTGTGTAAATTTAAAAGCTTGTCTCTTTCACCATTAGAAATTGGTCCAGTTAAAGACATGACCTCACTCACCTTATCTCTCATTATATATTTTGCTGAGAAAAAAGAAACAATGTATCTAGAACAATTCCCTCTGCAAAACCAACATTGAAACAAAAAGACACATAATAATATACCTAACTCTAACATCATGATTTTTTCATCAGTAGATCTTAAAGCACTCTACAAACAACATAGATCCAAGAGGTAGCCTGCCCTTGACTATGACAAGGGCAAGCTAGTGTAACCAGTACCGTAGATTCCCCACCAAATCTTGGGAAGAATCTAGAATTCCTGAGTCTCATCAGTATTCTGCTGTCAACATAGAGCTATGAAAACTACTGGCTGTGCTGTGAATTTAAAGGTTTTAGAATGGATAATAAACCTGCATAATCAACTTTATTTTGATACTTCCTAACTTTCAAGTCCTTGATCTTGCAAACTTAACATTCTTTGAATGCAGGTTTTTTTTCTATATAATAGAAGAATACATTGTGACAATTGTTTCATGAAAGATGTGAATGGGAACATGTTCCATAAACTGTTAAATAAGCCAACTCCATATGCAAATCTTTTTTAAAGAGACAAATTAATCTTTGTATTTTACATAGTACCTTCTATGCAAGGATCTCAAAGAGTTTTACAAACATTAATGAAGTGAGCTGCAGAACTATAGTAGGTATTATTATTCCTATTGTTCAGGTGAGATAAGAGACTCCCAGATTCAGGGGAAGACAAAAATCATAGGTAATTAAGGGAATAGATCGCGTATCTCCTGATTTCTAGGTCTGTGCATTAACCACCATTTCACCCATCTATCTACCTACTTACCTAGATGTGAAAGTCTTCATCTCTCACTACAAAGGTCAGCTTAAGTCTTGGTTTAAAATCTCAAATCACACTGAGTGGCCATGGAAAAAAGTCAAGTCTTCACATCTTACATTCATATTTCCATATTATAAAGAGGCAAAATATATAAATGTCATTTCAACACAGAAAGTACATAATAAATATTGTGAAATCAGCATAAGACATTCAAAAATGTTCCAATGACACGTTCAGAGCTTAATAAATGCCATTCTCACTCAATTCTATATAGCTGATTCTCTCCCCTGCAGTATGTAATGCAACTTGATTATACGAGTGCACTGTTTGCTTTGTATGAACAGAATTAGGAGGAACAGCTAGCTATTGATGAGCCCGAACGTTTCTTTCCAAGTTTAACTCTGCAAATGTCTGTAAAAAAGCTTTCTGATCTGTATGTATATTCATTTCTGATATTATTTCTCATAATCCTTATCTGATATTATTTCTCATAATCCTCAGAAAGTGCTATTTTGGTCTTTGAACTCCGAAACACACCTCAGTAACAGTGTTTTTTTGTTTTAAATAACACAGACCTCTTTGATTTTTTGTCAGAAGTAAGTCTCCGCCTTGGGTAGGGCTTTATGCTTCATTTGAAGTTTGATCCTCTGTATTTGTTTGTCATTAGGATCCATTCCTGGAAGTTTGATGCCATTTCTGCTCTCTACATTCATCCCTAGTTGCTACCCAGCAGTATTTGAGAGGCCATAATTATGTTTAGCATGGGAAATAACTGCAATCTCTCAGATACCTTTGAGGGTAAATGTTGACTTTTTAACTAGTGAACACTAGTGCATGTGCATACCTGCATTCTCTCACGTGGTTATGCTTATTAATCCAGATGTTGCAGATTTGAATAGGTGATGGCAATTTTTTATGTTCATACCAGGCGGAGGGCATGAATGCTGCTAGCAATCCTGTTCAGGAAAACTACCTATTTATGCCTATTGCTATCTTTTGAAGGCTTTCAAAAAGACTGAAGACAGACATGTTAAGGGAGCTCAGGACTTCTGTGATCTTACCCATTAGTGATTTCTTGCATAGTCCAAGCCTTCTAATATTTGCATTGTATGTACGGTATATATTTATTTTGGTAGATACGGAACACTATCCTACAAGGCATTGAGTCCCGACTACAAGGTGCTGAACACCCTTCAACTCCCACTGGGCACATCAGAAGAAGCACTTTGCAGGTGAAAGCCCTTGTTTTGGCTCCAGTTCAGCAAAGTACTTAAAACACATACTTCACGTCCCAATTTAAGCCTGTGCTGAAGTGTGTTGTTGAAGAAGGAAGGACTGCTGAACTGGGCCTTACTGATTACCCTGTGCTGTATTGTAAAGAGATTTGGATTTAGAAAGGTCAAGGCATGAGGTGTGAGGATGAATATTTTTAAGGCCTCTAGATTTAAATTTTAAGGGGCAGGAAATCACTAATATTAAATCAAAATTAATAAACTCTGCACTCATTGATATTCTGTCTACAAGAGGCCAGCTGTTGCACTGTCTGGTGTCATTGTGCTGCTCTTTCATAAGTTTGGAGCTTCTTATTTTCCTTCAGATTTAACGAATGTTCTTAGGTTTGATCAACTGCAGTGAAAATGGAATCTTTTTTAGATTTTTGCCTTTGCGTTATGCTGAAGATGAATGGTAAACAATAACCACATTCATATATTACTATTATTTTTAAAATACATACAGTATTTGGCATTACATATTAAAATGCCAAATATTAATAAAAAAGATGAACGCTATAAAGGAAATGAAAATGAAATTTTTATAGAGTCTGAGGCAGAGCAAATGCTCACCACAACCTCTTCTGACAAATCTCTTTCAAGGATCCCCAGACTGAAGATTCACTCTTTGCTGCAATTTGCATTCTTAGACCTATAAATGTTTTATGACCTCCCTCTATGAGCACTCACAGACAGAAGGAGGTAATGCAAAATTGATCTGTGTATTAAAACTGCTGAGCCAAGCAGGCCTCCTCTTGGAATTACAGTGATTGCTTAGTGGTGATTCAACAGGACTTCATAGAAATATTTGTGAAAATGTCAATCAATTAAATTTGAACTTCCTTCCCACCTACCTATCTTTTCATGTCTCCCTAGTGCTTACAGGTGAGTTGTCAAGGTCAAGATTTTCTGGGGATTCTTTGGCTTGATACATGCCCTTTTTATAGCACTGTCATACTGTAATTAGGCTCATAACAGTACCATTACTGATCAGTGATGAGATGTATCCTTTGTGAGATATTTTTTAACAGAAGTATGCAAATCTTACCACAACCAAAAATGCTATTAGCAGCCCTGAAATGCAATATAGTAGTTGGAAATTACTACAGTGGAGTTGTCTGTTATATCAGGTCTGAATCTGGGACTACAGCTACACAAAGGAAGAGTAAATAAGACAATGAAGACTTGTGGCACCTTAGAGACTAACCAGTTTATTTCAGCATAAACTTTCATGGGTTATAAAAGAAAAGATAATTGATTGCAAAGGCAGCCAAGCAACCTATTTTAGTATCAGTTCTCTTCTTATTCAGTATAGAGCATGAGAATCACAGTTCTCAATCCAGATTGCTACCTTTCAGTGTTTTTCAAGGATAATGTTCTGTGTAAACAAAGATTTATTACAGTAAAATTTTTGCTAAAACCACTATTCAAATCAGACAATATGTCTAGGCTAAGATTTTGGGGGAAAAAATAGAAGTTTAAGTAAGGCTACTAAATCCATATGTATGCACCTGCCTGGTTTTCACACAAGTTCTGAGAACTCAACAGCTACCATTAAGAAAGCTGGACTAAGAACTGATTTTGTTCTGTAGAAGGATTTTCTGTACAACTTTGAGTCAATGATACTTGGCAGCACAGACCATCTAATTTCATATCCACTCAAAAAAAAGTTTCTTAAAGCAAATGTATCTGCAAAGAGATTCATAATGCCAAATTCTAGTTTGTTACACCCATGCAAAAGCAATTGTTCAATTGGATCTGCTTAATGAGACTTTTGAAAATCAGGCAGGTGCCTAAATATAAAGTTAAGATTTGAATTTGGGTTACCTAGGGAGGTGGTGGAATCTCCTTCCTTAAACGTTTTTAAGGTCAGGCTTGACAAAGCCATGGCTGGGATGATTTAGTTGGGGATTGGTCCTGCTTTGAGCTGGGGGTTGGACTAGACAACCTCCTGAGGTCCTTTCCAACCCTGATATTCTATGAATTTAAGGCTCAGTTTGAAAAAAAAATCTTGGCTCTAAACTATGCTTAAGTACAATCCATTTTTCAAAAGAGACTTCAACAGGAATCTTCTGTCAGCCACACAAGTATATATACTAATAGAGGGACCAACACTGATTTATACTAAATACAACATACACATAAAGACTTGTGTGACAAGCAGAAAATAATGGGATTACAAAAGCACCAAGGAACAATTCAATTGTACTAAAGTAGTGGAATTGCTGGATTTTTCAAGATAAGTAGATCCCCAACACTAGGAAAGTTATATTGCTAGAGTCAAATCCTGGCCCCCTTGAAATCAGTGGGAGTCTTGCCATTAGCTTTAAGGAGGCAATATGTAAAGGGAAACAGAATAAATTGTTAATGGTATTGTGATGTAATCCCATATTTTTCATCTACATAGTGTCTTAGCAATGGGCAGCGTTTTTTTAATTATTTAGTTCAGTGTTATGCAAATCACTGAAATTTGGCCATTTCTAAAAGGGTATTTCTAATGTCCCATGGCTCAGGTTGTTGCATTTTCCAAACTGAAGGCTTTGGGTTAAATTCTACATTCAGTGACACTCATCTCAATGGAACTGCAGGAGTGCAACAGACAGCTATCTGAATCTCAAATGAAAATGGCAAAATGAATTGCATCTCTTCCTCCCTTTTAAAAAACACACCTACAATCACATTTTTCCACATTTGTTTTTAAATTGCCACTTCTATTGCTTTTATCTTATTGTTTATTATTTTTCTTTTTAATTTACTCACATTGTTTTTAATTTTGTTTGAGGTTGGGGTGTTCTGTTTAATTAATGGATGAGAAATTGTTTTTAGATTCTTCAGCACCCCACATGCTTTTGTGGGGGTTGCTTAATATCTAAAATTACTATTACTAATTCAAATGAATATTTGGCTACTTCCCAATAGCAACGGTTGATACTTTTGTGAAAAGGCAAAATGGTAAGGTTCTTTGCATATGATGTTGACTCCAGAACTATCTGTAGGTCGGATAGACAAGGATACAAAGATGAGCAGTGTATTGATTGATAGATATTGGGTAGGCCTTCAGTAAAAGAGATGACAAAACAGAATTGTGAGTTACTTTCTTGAACCTTGGATATCTGACATGCGTAAGCTTTTTAAACATCAAACAAATTCTGCCATTTTTCTTGTAGGATCACCAAAAGACAGATTATTGACTGAAAAAAATTCCTGGAGGTTGTTAGTGGTGTTCTTTTTGTCATTCCTAGATGCAAGATTTAAGTATACTGTTGCTCATTTCTTTGGTGGATTTGATGTCAGAAATGGAATGAAAACAAGGACTCGAGGAGGATAAGAATTTTACTGACTTTATTTCTAATACCAATTTGTGTTTGGCAGTCTTGGCCCATTTCCTCACAAATGGATGACATTTCTCCCCTTGTGAGTTGTTTGCATGGGGGAACTGACAGTAAATTATATATAAATATTCTGTTCACACTTTTAATGCCTGATCCACATGTAGAATCAGTTTCCAGGGAAACGGCTTGCATCCACAATGTAAAGTGAATATTACCACAAACAAATGAGCTGTTTCCTTTCTTTATATCAGAGTTCAAATTGGGAGTGTGTCATAAGTGTGAAGTAGCCTAAAATTAGTATTTACCTGTAAGGGGTTAAGCTAAAAGTAACCTAAGAGGTGGACAACTAACCAATAAAAAATTCCTCAGAAAACAAAGAATTTTAAGTTTCAGTTTCTCTCTGGGTCTCGCTCTGTTCACCTCGGCTATGGAATGAACACAGCTATGTCTTTCACTATAACTATAAGATTCTATCAAGTACTGTAGTTAGTAAGTTTACCTTTTTTTTATCACTTGGAGGATTCTCAGTGGTGAGTGTTGGCTGGGTGCTTCTTAATATTGTAAGCTTCAGCAAAAATATCAACTGTGGGAGAAAATTGCCTCGGGGGAGAGGTTTGGTTTCTGAATCCTTTTGTTAATTATAGTAGATACTGTTCTATTGATGGTTATAAAAAATTTATTCCTTTCTTTTTTTCTTTTATTAAAATCTTTCTTTTAAGAAGCTGACTGCTTGTTTTCCATTGTGTAAAATCCTGGTTTTGGATCGGGAACGTCTCGCAGGAGCAGGCGAGGTTTATTTTTTTTTTCTCTCAAGCTTCCCAGGGAAGGAAGAAGTTTGGGGGGTTAGTGGGAAAGAAAAGAAGGGTCCCAAACTACCCTAAACCTAGTTTGGTGGTGGCAGTGTACCAGGTCCAAATACAAAAAAAGTTGTGTTCTGGGGAAAAACATTTTAACCCAAGCTGGTAAAATAAGCTTGGGGGGTTTATTTCTTTTTTTCATGCAGGTCCCCACATCTGTACCCTAAAGTTCAGAGTGGGGAGGCAATCCTGACAGGGTGGAAAAAGTGCTGGTATTCTACTCAAGCTTTGACCACTATTCCAAAGTCCACTTAGAATCCCAGGGTAGGCATATGAACACCCAAACTTTGGGAAAGTTCAAACTAAGAAGAATATTTCAAACCTATAAGAACATACATATTTTCTTTGCATCTATTATATGGCCTAGTTCTTTCCTGGTAGGATACAAATAATTTTCTTTGAATCATATTTTGCACGGGAAAAAAATCATATCCCCTG
Source organism: Dermatemys mawii (assembly GCA_007922305.1). Lineage (NCBI taxonomy): Eukaryota > Metazoa > Chordata > Testudines > Dermatemydidae > Dermatemys > Dermatemys mawii. Next base: position 4,009,931 of record ML677445.1, on the reverse strand, counting down.
CACTTTGAATGTAGGTTTTGCTTTCATTCATCTTTTAATTCTTAGTTTAGTTTTGGTTTTTTTCCATGGAGGAAGCCAGCTCTTTTCCCTTATTGTCCATCCCCTTTGGGGATGTGACTGTATCCCTACTGGAACCTCTCATGTGTGAGTTTGAGAAGCTGCCGCCTGCTATATTTGTTGTGAAAAATCAAGGTTGTAGGATACCAATTTTGCATACATTTTTACATACTGATGTTGGACAGGATGGAACAAGTCAATATAGGTAGAAATATGTAGGAGTGCATGTGGCTGAGTGGAGAAAACATCAACTTACCCATTAGCAATTTCCAGGAATAGTTTGGGAAATCCTCTTTTTTGCTGTAAGATTAAGATACATTTCTTAAGTGTATTTGTTGCTGTTATGCAGTTCTGTTTCCTTACTCTGGTAAAAATGTTTAATCTGCAACAAACTTTTACAGTTATACTTTTCTCTAATGGCAATATTATCAACAGCACCACCTATAATAGATTCAAAATGTAATCAATGTTATGCCAAGTATCTTGGATTAATTGGCAAATTAGTTCCAAGCCCTTTGTACCTTCCATTGTTCTGTTTACACGGCATTAGGTGAAAATTTCAGGACTGTTTTTGCATTTGTATATAGAAAAACAAATATTTCAAAATGTAGGATATTATTTTTGGTGTTTCACCCAGTAAGCCTAGAACAGAAATTGCAGGTTCTATGGAGATTTTATGCATCTTGGTGGTAGTTTCTTATTTTTTTATTTATTTTGAGTATATATTATTTATAGAAAGTTTATTAATCTTGCCCAAAGCAGTCTCAGCCTGGGCCATAACTATGGGCCCAGTCCTGAAAACATGTGTGTGTATGTGAGTCGTTCAATTGATGTGACTGGACTATGCATTTTATATGCATAAGTGTCTGCAAGATCAAGCCCTGCACTGCAAAAATGCTGCCCATTGTGGATCAACAGACTTGGCAGGATATTTTATAAACATATATTTCTTGTTTTGTTTATAAATCATATATGTTGGGTGGAAAACGAATGATTTATCAAATGATTCTAAGATGCTGTAGTTGCTGTTCCCCTCTCCTAAACAGAAGTGAACAGAGAATTTGCTTGGGGATTTGTCATCCTGGTATTGATCACAATGGGGAAGGTGTCTCTACCAATCAACTGTGGGTGTAAAGAAGACATAACCCTTATAGAATTCCCTACCCTTCTGTAGAGTTTATCATCCTCTAGCTTTCAGCACAGCAAACTTTTGCCTATAGATGATAAGAATTACTTGGGGGCGGGTGTTATACTCATCCTTTCTTATCAGTTTCAGGGAGGGCAAGAAACATTAAAAAAAATTCCCTAAGAAAATATGGTAATAGAATTATAGATTGTGTTTTCTCCAAAAGAGAAATAATGATATAAACTTGATGGAAGATGTCAGAAATGTTTTAAGAGGCTGCTCAGAACTGGGAGAGGTTTGACATACAGCAAACGCAGTCGTGGTGCTAAGTTTGTTTTGATTTGGTTCACCTAGTGTGCCCTTAAACATATTTTGTCAGTGAAGTCACTTGCTTTGAAGGATTATTTTTAGTTTTTAGTTTGTGTGCGCACGTGTGCCCTCTCCCCCTCCAAAAGTCTATAAATAACAAAAAATAAATATTTTTGTACCCCTGGAAAGAACTTGATATTGAAATCTTCTGGGACTCAGATACTCATGCCTTTTGCATAAACTCAGCTGGCTTGCAGAGGAAGTGAACTCAATATAGATTGGATCTAATCCTGCCACGCTTAGCAGTATTCACATGAATGGTCCCACTGAAGTCAATACAACTACTCAGGTGAGTAATAGGTGCTGAACAGGCTCTTGAAAGTGTGTTTGCACCTATTAGCATAATTCTGAACTGAACTCGGATGCTCCTATGAAAACCATGTGTTGGCAGTGTATCGTTCTCCTCCTACCAATAAAATGAATAGGTATCCGATTACTTAGCCTTGATTCTCAATAGTGAACTCACATTTCAGTGTGTTCTATTTGTTGTCATATTGTCAGCTATATGAAATTGAGTACAGAGTGGGCAAATAGTGCCAAATTGACAGCCATAGAGACCGAAGGGTTCTGTTTACCCACAAAAATGTCTTAGAGGAGGAAGCAGAAGAGGACACTCCTTTACGTCATCCCACCCATCAGTATGATCATTGATGAAGAGAAGGTGCCTCTAAAATTGAGAGGGTCATTCAGTCTCCATGCCCGTTCATTCTTTGGCCTGTTGGCTGAGGCTTCTATAGATGCTTGCCTGTTGGAAAGTTATATGATTTCCTCTGTCATCATGAACTCTTGCCAACTAGGAACTGGCATGAGAAACAAATTCATTCCACACTGGCCACTGAACAGCTGGCACACAGTAATGACTCTTGGTGTCTTCTAAATTTGTACTCTTGTCCTGGAAGTTAAAGGCTTTGAATCCCGTGATTCCTCCAATTCCCTCCCAACAAAGTCATTGTTTTGCATTCAGAAGGGAAACTATGCGCTCATTTTTTTTGAGCATTCACAGTTAGTATTTTGTAACTAGCTAGGGGTATAGTTCAGAGCAAATGGGTAGGAAGTAGTGACTATCCAGCCTGCATGTTTCCCACTTCTGGACATGGTGTTTTCAGGCATGGCTGTATGGAACCATCTTTTCAAAGTTAGTCATTGAGTATTTTCTAATGGTACATGAAAATGCGTCTATGTGTATGTGCAGATGCGGTATTTGTGATTTAATGTAGATGAGAATGAGGCTCTTTGGTCTTTAACTCATTCATTAAAAATATTTGTCCCTCTTTTGTGCAAATTAAAGTGTGCATGCTCATTTAAGGTATTCTTTTTCCCCCAAAAGTGATGGTTTCTATACTTAGTCTTCTCAGGAACTGTCAGGAGAATTCAGCTTCTCTCAGACTCTTTGAATCATGCCTTTAGCTTCAAAGTCATCCATATACTTACTATTTGCAAAAGGGTTGGATCCCTAGGTAGGTTAAAAAAAACAGATTGTCAATTGAAACATCTCTTTCTCTCTCTATAAGGGGATGGATGATATTTGACAAATTTGGCACAAGTCACTTAATAATTAAATGAAATGTGGACTTTGAGGAGAATTAGTCTCAGGAGGCCTGGCAGACCATCTGCACACAGTCAATGAAGGGAATGAGTTATTCATCTTCAGCTGAACCTCTAGGTATCAGTGACTAGGGGTTTGGATGTGGTGGTCCTTTCCCATCCTTGTTGATGGGAGGCCACTCCACCTCACTATGTCTGTGTGTCACCTACCATTGGGGAATTAGTGGGGCAGCAATAGTCTATAGCTTGGGCCTGTGTTCAGGGCCAAGCAGCAAACACAGTTAGGGAGCCCAGGCCTTTAGGGTGGGGTAACAAGAGTCTGTAGCTCAAGCCTGTATCCAGAACTGAGCACCAAGGGGGGTTGGGCATCCTAGCTCCTGGATGGCTGGCAAACACAGGCTTCTTGGTCTAGGGAGAGGGAGAATGACATCCCAGGATGAGGGTGGCAAGGGAGATGCAGGCCCACCCACTCTACTGTGTTCCAGCCCAGGACCCTAAGAGTGGCAGAGAGATCTGCTATTCGCTCAGCGTGGAATACAATGCCACACGCTGATTGGTTCTCCGGCGATAAAGCATCCAGATGAGGGTTGGCTGTCCCTGGGTCACTTCCGAACTGCCTCCTCGGGATATAACTGGATCCATAGGGGGTCCTCAGGGTCATCAGGGCAGAAGGTCTGCAGCAGTCCTAGCAACTCCTCCATGACTTGGTGCCTCTGGCAGCTCTGGACAGTCTTCAGCTCCACAGTCTTTGGGGCCTGTGGCAGTCTTGCAGCTTGGCAGCAGGCAGGAGGTGTTTGACTCCTTTCGCGGCTGCGGCCCAACTAAGCTCCAAGACCCGTCTTTTCTACTTCCTGTCCCACCCACTGACTTCCAGTGGGAGGGGTGAGCATGTTCGGGCCCCATCCACCAGGGCTCTGTGGTTCCTCCCCTCAGTGTCAGTGAGAAGCCATCCCACCTCACTACACACACACAAGCCCTTCAAGCCCAGCTCCCAGTCTTTGGGGCTGGCTTCTTGGCTCCTCCCCAGATGAAAGAAAAAGTCAGCACTGGTGTTTTCCTTACCTGCACGGTGTCTGACTGAAAAGGCGTATTGCTGGAGGGTAAGATACCAGTGCATTACCCTGGCATTGGAGCTCTTCATTGTGTAAATCACTTAAGGAGTGTGTGGTTGGTGATCAGTACAAAGAGGGCAATCAGTTGGTGATCAGTACTACCTGGCAAGGCCCAGGAACTGCCATGCCTGTCGCTTTGTCATTGGCACCTGGCAGGCTTGTAGCACCTGGACCTTTCCTATGAGTGGGCGGATTCAGCATTTTTTTTTTTTGGTTGGCAGTGAGTCTGGTGTCTCACAAGGTCCAGAGGATGGTGGCTACCTGACTCAAATGATCTTCCCACCAGCAGCTGTAGATCACTACATCATCTAAGTAACTGTGACGTATTCCGGATGGGTGTTCAGGAGCTGGTCCATCAGGTGTAGAAAGGTCCATGGAGGTCGAAGGGCATCCAGATGAAATGGTATAGCTCTCTTGGGGTGGCAAATACAGTCTTCTCTCTGGCTTCCTGCAACAGGTTGTTAAAGCCTGGCCAATTTCAGCTGAGGATGGCAGGATAGGTGAGATTAGGGTCCAACCCCACTGTCATTTCCTGTGTCACACCATTTATGGTCAGTGTGACCTGAGCATGAGGGGAAGCTCTCACATCCCCATTGATGCAACTCTTCCGTGGCTTGGTGAGCCAGTGCCTCCAGCAGCTCTGGCCATTCCTCAGCTCCACAAGGGCCCACGGCAGTCTCCCAGCTCAGAGGCAGCCAGAAGGCGTCTGGCTCCTTTCGCAGCTGCAGCCCAGCTTAGCTCCAAGTCCTGCCTTTTCTACTTCCTGTCCTACCACTGACTTCTGGGGGGAGGGGTGAGCTCATCTGGGCTCTGCCAACCAGGGTCTGGTGGGTGGTCCCTCCATGTCAATGGGAGGCCACTCTGCCTCATTATAGTGACATTATACTGTAAATTGGATTCTTCACACTATTGAAAGGAGTCTAGATTTTCAGATATATGGAGGGGGCACTTCTATGATCATTTGGAAGGAGATACTACTGGACATCTAGAGAAGGGATACAGTTGAACTCAGTTATCTCCTGTTCATTCATTTAATACTCCCATCTAAAAGCACTAGACCTTTTGAAGATTTTACTTTTGCTGGATTATCAGTATCAATAGATTGATGATACCTCTCATCTCCTTCATGCCCTACAGCACACCTTTGGAACAGTTTGGAAGGCTATGAACTTAGCATGTCTGGAGGGAGTGTATCAAATTCACTGAAGCTGGATGAATTCTGACAGTACTGACTTACATTTTCCCTTAGCGTTGGAAGAATTTTAACTTTCTATTCAGTTTGTATGCTTATTAATGTGAAAATTATTATACATCAATTTAAAGATGACCTGCAAAGGGAGAAAAAATTCTGTCCCCTTTTTTTAATCCAGCAGGTGTTTATTCTAAAGTCTTTTTCTTCCTGCATGTGTTTTATGTTAGATATTAAGGTCTTGTTTAACCTATTTTAACTAGAACTACTATTGATGTCTGGAAAGGTTTCTTGGATGGTGACATCACAAATGATAAGAGGTTGAAACTGAACAATTGAGAGAGAAAGGGATTTGCATTGCTCCTGCTTGCAACTCTTTTTTCTTGTTGTTTAACCCAAACACCGGAGAAATAATTGGGAAAAAAGGGTTTTGTGAAGGATTCAGACTCCTTGCTCTTTAGCTGAGGATTGCAAGAGCACCTGCTCCACGGTTCTCTGAGTCTACCAGCAAAAACAGGGAAGACAAGACTTAAAACTCCTAATAGTTCTAAGGTACAAACCAAGCAGGCCTTTTAAAAAATATTTCATACAGAAGCTAAAGGACACCAATCCATACTTGTGCAGATCACCTGTCATCCTCACACCATTAGACACATACTTAAGCTTCACCCATTTAACTAAACTTTGACCAGTCTCTTATTTTTTTTCTCCTGCTGCCTACATAACCATCCCTTTTCCTTGCTGATTACTCTGTTGTGCCAGTGAGCAATGCTGATCAAAACCATCAAACTGTGGCACAGCAAGGGGGATTGTTACTCTGACATTATCTCCACTATGTTTCAGTATTTCAAGTTCTGGTGAATGTGACAGGTCTCAGAGGCCCTGTTAGTTTTCTAGGAAGCAGAGAAATTCACTCCTTTCTTAGATCTCATGCAGGATGAAGTAACCAGGAAGAGTTGGGAAATAAAAGTCCAGTCAGACAAAGAGAGGTGGATAGAAAACTCTTAAAACAGACCCTTAAATCTTCCATTCTCAAAGTCTTTATCAACACTGTTGTTACCAGGTCAGCTTGTAACATGGCCTGGTCTTTTTTTCCTGTTTCTTTTTCAGTCATATCAAACCATACTGTTTCTTTGGTTGTAACCAAGGAATTCTAAAACATCAGAAATCCTTGAGGAGCATTCTGTTGCTGAGCCAGCTGATCTGCTCCATAAGCAATTAGGATTGCCAACTTTTTAACTACACAGAACCAAACACCCTTGTCCTGTCTCCTGTCCCTTCCCCAAGGCCCTGACTCTGCTCTGTGTTCCCTCTCTAAAGCTCCACTCCCACTCACTCTACTCCCTTCTCTCAGTCGCTCACTCTCCCCAACCTTCACTCACTTTCACTGGGCTGGGGCAGGAGGTCATGATGCACAAGGGCGTGAGGGCTCTGTCTGAAGGTGGAGGCTCTGGGGTAGGACCAGGGATGAGGGGTATGGGATGCAGGAGGGGGCTCCAGGAGGGATCCAAGGGGTGTAGACTGTGGGAGGAGGTTCAGGGCTGGGATTAGGGGTTTGGGGTGCAGGAGGGGGTTCTGGGTTCAGGCTCTGTGAAGGAGTTTGAGTGCATGGGGGGCTCAGGTTGGGTGCCCAGCTAGCAAGTGTGAAAAATTGGGACCGGGGTGGGGGTTATAGGTGCCTACATAAGAAAATCCCAACTATTGGGACTGTTTCTATAAAATTGGGATATCTGATCACCCTAGGCTCAGTGCTGGGGCAGAGGGTTGGGGTGATGGAAGGGTGCGTGATGTGGGCTCCATTTCTGTTATTCTAGTCTTCAAGCTCATCCAGATCTTCCTGTATAATATTCTCATTCTCCTCTGTATTGACGATGCCTCCCCACTTAGTATCTTTGGCAAATTTTATTAACGCACACCTCCTTTTTATGCCAAGGTTATTAATAAATCTGTTGAATAAGGCTGGTCCCAAGACTCATCCTTGAGGAACTCCACTAGTAATCTTCCTCCAGCCCGATAACTTGTAATTTCAGCACAGCCCATTGCCTTCTCCCCTTTAGCAATTCCTTATCCACCTTACAATTCTTGTACTGATCTCCATCTTCTCTAATGTAACTAATAATTCCCATGTGGCACAACGTGAAATGCTTTACTGAAGTCGAAGTACAGGAGGTCTACTGCATTTCCCATATCTAAAAAAAATCATTTAGTTTCTCTATAAAGAACTCAAGTTAGCCTGGCGTGATCAAATGATCTACCTTTGGTAAACTGATACTGTATTGCATCCCTGTTACCATTTATCTCTATGAATTTAATGATTCGTTTTTTCTCAATTTGTTTGGAAACATCGCATACTGCAGAAGTCAGACTAACAGGTCTGCAATTGTCCAGTCACCCTTTTTTCCACGTTCTTAAATATAGGTATGATGTTAGCTAGTCTTGAGTCATATGGCACTACCCCAAATAGATAAATTTATTAAAAAGCCATGCTACTGGACTAGCCACCTCATGTGCCAGTCCTTTCAATATTCTGGGTTTATCCAGTCCTCCCAGTGTAAGCGCATTAAGCTCTTTAAGCTCATTAAGTTCTTTCACCTCGATGTAGTCATTTCTAGTCACACAGCAGTACGGCCTTCATACTCATGGTCTATATTATTATCATAAATGAAAACCAAGGCACAGTATTTGGATTATTTTAAATCTCTTTGCCATCCATACTGCATAGCAAGCCAACTTCATCATTCCTTGTTCTCTTTTTATTTATATACCTAAAACACCTCTTATTATTTATTTTAATTTCCATGTCAAGAACTAATTCAGCTTGACTTTTAGCAATTGTCACTTTTTCCTCAATTTTCTAACATCCACAGTATAGCTTTATTTGCTGATCAATCCCTTTTGTCATTTCTGATAGGTTATTAGGAGTAAGCAGAAAACCTTTCTGAGGTGCTAATCATCCAGCTATATCTGGAGCATTTCTCAACAAGTTTCTTCCTCTTGGAATGCAAATTTCAGATAGTTTTTGAATAGCTGACCTGAAGAAATTCCAAGCTGCCTCTGCATTTAAATCCTTGAGCTCTTAAATCCAGCTGACTTTTTTATGGCTAATTCCCCAAAGTTTGTGCTTTTGAAATAAAAAAAAATCACAGTTGATTATCTAATTTTGATTATCTTTCTATTTAATTTCAACTGAATCTGTTCATGAGCATTCAATCCAAAGTTATTTCCTTCTATGATGTCCTCACTACTTGCTAAAGCCAAGTATAAAATTGTTTCAGCTTTTGTTGGTTCATTCACATTTGCTGAAGAAAACTGTCATCTGTCACACCCAGGAATAACTGAGCCTTACCAAGTATTAGTAGCATTTATTCTCCAATCTATATCCAGGACATTGAAGTCTGCCATTATGACATAATTCCCAGAAGTATTTATCTCTCTAATAATACTGAAGAGATTACTGTTCATTACTGACTCTGACCCTGGTAGTCTATAGCAGATCCCTAAAACCATCCCAATGGAACCTCTTTTACAATCCTTCCCCAAAGTGATTTTGACTTTTCAAGCCCACATCCACATCTCTTATCGTTGCTCCTGGCAGACAGCACACTCTTTGTTCTCTGGATCAAGTCTGTCAATTCTTTTGAGTGGGGAGTTCCTACTCACATACACCTATCTCTTCCTGGTGTTGGCGTAAGCTACCTTATGTTTTCTTTTGCCCGCACAGTATCCCTATTTTTCCTTAGGCTTCTGTCCTTGGCTACCTCCATTATCTCTTCCGGTCTTCTGCAGGGACTGGTTTCCCTATTTTTTTTGCTTACCACCCCATCTTCTACTTGTTTCCCCTTCCCCTTTGCAGCAAAACCAGGCCCCAAAACTGATAAAGGAACTTCAAGCAGAGTAATTTGTTTTTGACGGCTCATTCATAAAACCCAATGACAGGCAAATTTCTCCAACTTTTTCTAATGTATCTCTGAATCTGTGTGAGCACTGAAGAGGGAATCTGGCACTCTAGGTGTAAGACAATGTTTCCATTTATTAACTTGTTTGGTTTATCTATATTATTATTATTATTAATAGTAATAGAAGTGTTTATTTGTATTGCAATAACTACAAGGGGCTCCAGTCATAGACCAGGCCCATATTGTGCTAAATGCTATAAAAACACAGACCCAAAGGAGAGTCCCAGCCCCAAGGGGCTTACAATCAAATTGTAAGACAAGAGACAATAGATGGATAAAACAGGTGGAGGAATACAAGTAAAAAAAATGAGACAATATTGGTTACTATGGCAGGCAATGGTCAAATTCTCTGTTTCATTGGTGTCAATCTGGAGTAACTTCACTGAGTGCAATTTATGCGAATGTAACTTGCAACAAAACTTGGCCCATTATAGTTTGTATAGTAGTAGGGAACATTAAAGCAGAATGCTCAGGGTCTGGCTAGATTGCAGACAATAAAAGTGTCTTTTTGTTATGCCCTATATGCCTATCTGGCAGGGAGTGTTTGTACAATGCCTAGCGTAATGGAGCTGGGGCCTCTAGCCACTACAATAAGACAAATAAATAATACAAGAAAGAAAAAGTTGAATATCAGCACTTCCCATTCCTATGCACCTGCAGAGAGACAATTCTGTGCTCTCAAACAGGCACAAGAGGTGGTTTGTTTGACAAACTTTTTGTCAGTTTGTAAAGCATGCCTCCCTACACATTAGGTACCTTTCCAGGCCTAAATGGTCGATCCTGGTGTAAGTGAATGGGTGGCATCCCTTTGAAGGAACTCTCTACACACATGCAGCTCTCCTAAAAGTGATGGTGAACTAGAAAGTTCAGTGAATAACCGAGAATATATTTACAGAAAGATTTACAGATATAACATAGTGCTTTTCCCCTCCTGTGATACAACAGCATGGTGTAAATCAGAGAATCAAGCAGAGGGTGTTTTAACTGGAATCTGGCTTGACAGTGCCTGCGTTTGTTAAAATTCTTGGCTTAGCCAGGATGGGCAGGGATGGTGTCCCTAGCTTCTGTTTGCCAGAAGCTGGAAATGGGTGATAGGGGATGGATCATTGATTACCTGTTCTGTTCATTCCCTCTGGGGCACCTGGCATTGTCCACTGTCAGAAGCTAGGATACTGGGCTAGATGGACCTTTGGTGTGACACAGAATAGACATTCTTATGTTCTTATGCTTGTTGCAAAGCCCACTTACTTAAGCTCTCGCTCTGTGAAATTGTAGTCGAGGCACAACACTTTAGTTTTTACTGCAATGTAGCTAGGTGAAGGCAAACCCCAGTGCGGTCTAGTACTGACCCTCACCTAATTCTTAAACTTTTGTTTCCCATAAGATTTTACAGCAAGAGAGTTAATGTGGGTTAGTTACCAGGCTGTAAAAAAAAAAATCCCTAATTTTTTGGCAGTAAAAACATAGCCTAATTTGTTTGATCAAACTTTTTCTTTTTTCGTTTTTACGAAATATTCCACTTGGCATTCCTGCCATCAGAACTCCAGCTTCTTAGATATCTAGGAAACATAACATGGTACTGAAGTGATAACCAGTTGAGCTGACTATTAAATTTGTTCTGACAGCCAGTAACAAGTTTTTAGACCATGTTGATGAGGTCCTTAGCTATTTAGAGGTATCACTAAGTTTAAGATTTCCTCTTAAAGGGACAGATTGTCATCCTTGCTCATATTTAGTGAAATAGTACTTCAAGAGTAGTTGAAATCAATGTGATTGCGTCTGGAGAAAGGCACTACTCAGCATGAATAAGGAGTTAGAAAATTAGAAAACTTCAGAGCAAAATATTCTGCCTCTGTAGTCCCCGACTCCTTTTAGTAACTGGGATGAGAGAGGCAATTGAACCTGCATGGAATGAGGACTATACTATGCCACCTAGTACTGAGCTGTCCTTGTGAAAATAAATTTGAAAGATGATATAGAAAAAAAATTAAAATAATATAAAATATGTATATTTTAAGTGTCCCAAGCAGCTCAAATATGTACACACACATTGTGACTGTAAATTAAACTGTTTTTAGCTGTAACCAACATAATAATAAATAATAATAGTAACTTATTGTTTTGTAATGTCTACCTACATATATTGAAAGAGTAGATAGCAAGTATTCTGTTGTCCAAACATTACTTACTCAACACTGAGTGATTTAGATTTTAACCAGGAGCAGAAGTCAGACCCTTGTGTAATAATGGCTATTTGATCAATGATCTTGACATTTTTACATTTTCTGCATTGTACAGAAGAAAAAAACCCTCAGTTTTAAGATTTGCCCTTTAAGAAATTAGAGAATTAAAAATTAATCTGACTGAGACTCACACAAGTGAAATGAGGAATTTTCAGATGTCATTTCACCTAGTAAAGGGCAGTAGTTCTTCCAGCCCTGCTCCCCATCAAGAATGTGACTCTGAGATCCCAGGTTTAATATTTTGATAATGCCTTGAGAGGAAAAGGTAAATCTTGTTGAAGATGCCCAAGCACAGCTGTTTGGCTAATGGGCTCAAGAGCCAGACAACCTTTGAAGAATAGGCATTAATATTTACACATGTAACAAAAATGGGCTTCACCCTCTATGAAGCCTCTTACTCTCGGTCTCCCTTCCCAGGGGAAACCCCTCCCCAATGCTCACCTTGCCTCAGTGGCTTCTGCTAGTCATCATCTAGCCCCCTTCTCACTGGGGCAAACTGCAATCTGTAAGGGCCACTCATCATTGGCAAGGAAGTAGGACCATCTGCCTCTGCCTATCCCCAGGCTGCACTTCTGCAGCCCCAGTACCTCTCTTAGGACTTTAACAAGGCCTGCAGCCTGGGGAGTTGCCTGGCTGGAGCTTTCCAGCTTCTCTGGCCTTTCCCCAGCCCTGCTCTGTTTCAGATACCCTTTTCTCCCAGGCAGCTAGGTCTGTCTCCCTCCAAGGCTGGAGAGAGATTGACTCAGCTCCTGGCTTATAGCCCTTTTATAGGGCTATCTGTGGCCTGATTGGGCTTGGCCCCAACTGTGGCTGCTTCCTCAATCAGCCTAGCCTTTTCCCAGGAGTGGGTTAACTGTCCTGCTACACCCCTTTTCATGGAGCAGCTTTCTCCCTCTTGCTTGCCTTGCTGGTTAGTGTGACTACGAAGGCTGCTCTTAACTTGTTCTCAGCAGGGAATATTGACCAAATAGCACTTACTCTCCTTGTCAAGGCTGGAGTTGCATTTTGAATGCAGGACCAAGGAGGCAAATAAGGAGGGGCTAAAGTAAGGGCTTTGACAATTTACTTATAGTGAATGGGAAGGATGTTCCACTATCATCACGACAATGAGCTCTGTTATAGGAACCTAGATACAGACAGGTGTGATATGCCACAAAGCTGGAAATATAAGATGTCTCAATGACCTATAAATATTGCAGAAAGCTAATCTATGCTCTCAAAATATATGTTTTTGAAAACTTACCAGGCTGTGACGTTCTGAAGAGTATGCTTAAACATTTCTCCCACAGTGCACACATTTTGGTAAATACTGTTCTCAAGAAGTCTTCCACTTTTCACTTTAGCACTAAATGTTTTGATGATGTTTATGTGGAAGTACATATTTAAAAGCTTTGCACTTTAGGAAGGCCTGCCCAGCACTGCTCTGTCCAAGGTGCTGGTCTCCTGAGCAGGAGACAGACCTTCCCCTGTGAAGGTCTGGGACAGACTACCTGCTCGTTCTCTGGGCAGCCTTTATATAGGGCCTAGCCTAGCCCTGGTTGGCTGGCTCTAACCTTGGCCCTGACTGGCTCTCAATAAGCCCTTATCTGATTGGCTGCCAGCATGCACAGCGGCTCTGGCCTACTTTTCAATAGGGGTGGGGCCGTCGCTCCACCACAGTGTGTTATAAAATGAGAAGATATGGTAGTTTTATTTGTTTGGAATTACACTAATTCTATAAAATGCCCAAGATCAGACACTTCCAAAACTAAGGCAATACATATTTTATCTTAATTGTCTATTGATTCCTGTAGTAATTATTTGAACTTAGTGCGTTCAGCCAGAATCTCAAACTCCTTTACAAATGTTAGTTAAGAGAGAGATAAGTGCTGTGATAATACAGTTGTCTTAGAGGGGGTAAACTGAGGCACAGAAGATTCAAGTGATTGGTTCAAGATCACTCAAAGCCAGATTGTGCCTGATCCCCTGGTGAGTGCCAGGATGAAAGAAGACTTCCTCACCTCTTCTTGCATTGCAGTCTTGTGCCTAGAAAAGTGTACAAAGTGCTCCCCTTTCAATTGCCTTGGCCATGTGTACCATTATACCCAAGGAGGTTGGGGATAAGAGGGGAGTCAGGCTACTGCTCAGCCCCCACTCCACACTGGCTGCAAAGCAGGATCAGTGATTGGGGGCAATCATAGAGAAGTGTATTAGCAGGTATTTTCCATGTGCTTGCCAGGGAGGAAATTTGCCTTCCTGAGGCCTCCAAGTGTTCCTCTTGGCACTTTACCTTTCTCTGGGAAGTAGCTAACAAACATGAGCTACCCTTCAGTGAGTCAGTAACGGAACCGGTAATAGAGACTGTGCCAGGAATCCTGACTACTGGCACCCTAGTTTAATTACTAGGCAACTGTGTCTCCCTTTTTTACCTTGATGTGTAGGCACATTACAAGACTTGTAAATGTTTCACTGAGAGCAGTCTTCTTCCTCGTGCACTGCCGCTAAAAGTGTCCATTTGTCAGTAATTTACAACAAAAGCAGAATTGGGGAGGAGTGGGAGGAAATTTGACAATAATAGTGTCTCTTTTATTTGCCATTTAGCTTCAAGACAGCATCTGTTAAACTGGATTACACCATTGCTTAACAACTAGTTAACACTGGTGTAAATGCAGGAGGACAGTCCTGTTTCTGCTGCAGACACACTGCTCTGTATGTGCAGTACTCCACAGACAGTGATATTCACACCCATCCACTTTCTGCTCCAACGCTGGCACAGGTCTTTGGAAAGGTGAAATGGGCTGCAGGCTATGGGGGGAAAGAAGTTAACATTATGCCGAGAAAGAGATGTTAGGTTCTCTCTGAATTGTTCTGTATTAGAGCTAGTACCAAGCAGTAAGTCAACCTGCCCAGAAAAAAAGGCAGCATTTTTTAGGGTCAAAAAAATTAATGAGGAACACAGTAAAGAATTAAAAATGGAGAAGTAAAGAAAATCTGGAAATGGAAAAATCTGTATTTCAGAGTTTGATCACCTGGCTGTTGTCTTCCTTTGAAGAAGATTGTCCCAGTGTAAGGCCCTTACATTATCCTTCATTATTATTATTTGTATTGATTGTACTGTGGCAGCTCTGATGAGCCCCAGTCATGGACCAGGGCCCCATTGTGCTAGGCACTGTACAATCACAGAACACGAGTATTGTGCTTGGGAAAATCGCTTAACTTCTCTGTGCTTCATTTTCCTCATCTGTAAAATGGGAACTATAATACATTCCCAGACAGGAGCAGACTGGGGGAAAAGGAGATGCTCCTTTAGGGAGGCAGAATAGCTTTCAGGACAAAACTGTTTTCCCTATTTCAGAGGTTCTCAACCCTTTTCCACACCAGATCCTCCATTCAATTTAGCAAAGTGGAGGTAAGGTGATTGTAACCCCTTGACACCTGTCAAGAACCCCGGGTTGAGAACACTTGCCTTATTCTAATAAAGCTTCTTGTCCAGTGCTAGAAGACAATGATGTTTTCTGTGCTTTATGTTTGTCACATCACCCTGTTAGACAGGCTATGCATTTTTTTCCAGTTTGCTCACAAGCCGCCGAATGCTTTAGAAATGGATTAGAAATGTTTTCCACCCCACCACTGCCTTGTAATATCTCCTGCTGATCCTATCTGATCAGAGCCATCTGAGCAGCCTCTGCGCTGAGCTGGGTGCTCAGGGAAGCCATAAGGTGGGCTGTACAAGTCTGCTGCCTCTGAGAAAAGAGAGGGATCACTAAAGGCGATGAAGACCATTCCTTTTCACTTCAGAAACTCAGGAACCCCAGCAGGTGGTTTGTGTGTGTGTGAAAAAAAAGTACAATATTTTTTTCGTCTCCCTTACCACCGTGTACTTTCATTTTCAGACCTGTCCTCTTTTAGGTTTGATTGACAGGGAGGTTTTGGAAGGGATTGAAATCTTATTTTGGAAAGGATTGAAATCTTATCTGGACTAGTTCCTCAATCCCTGTTTAGAGTCCAAAGGCTCCGAGCCAAACTACTACTAGATACCTCTGCCTGTGGCTAGTGCCACTGTGATGGATTTACATCTCTGGTTTATTATAGGTTCTTGAGTTCAGGAGGATAGAAAGGGGTGTCACAAGGAGGATATTGAATGATATAATTTGAACAATACAGATATTGGTATGCTGTAAAATAAGAACAACCTCCAAACCTGTCAGGGTTAATATAGAGATTGAGTGATATAGATGAAGACTTAAATTGATGAGGCACATGTGTAAATTGATAAAGGGGCTTGATGCACCATAACATTGAAATTTATCTAAGTTCAATATTGTTAAACATTCTTAAAGATCAGATGAATTATACATGAAGTATATGGATTATTTGTCGCAGGCAAACAATGGTGACATTTCTGTCTGTCACTTAGTATGACAAGGTTAGCATGTTTTATTCAAAACTTTTTAAACAGTAAAATGATTTGTATGCATTACTCTTTCTTTGGACTGTCAGAAAAAGCAACATAGTTATTCTATGACACAAAGTCATCTTTCGTTAAAAAAAAACCAACAGGATTGTTTTTGATATCCATAAAGCTCACACTTTAGTTTTCTGCTCATCTGGAGTGCATGAAAAAAAGTAATAAACTGAATCCTAAGTACCAAGGAAAAGAGAAAAAGAAAGCTTGGTAGTAGAAAGTGATTTAACAACAAATTAAGAATTGAATTTGTTGACTATTAAGAATGGTTTGTGAATATTTTTGCAAAATAAATATACCAAGTTTGCTGTGATTCATGGGGGTCTTATTCATTATTCACCAGTATTTGGAGAAATGCTGGGTATTTGTGTATATGTTTGTGAATTTTTGTACAAACCATTATTAATTCAAAAACTCATATGGGAAGTTCATTATTCACTCTTTGTTGGTTATTCTCATGTTTATAATGTTTCTCATTAAGTCACAGAGAAGAAACAATAGTGTACAACATAAGTAATCAGCCACACCACACAAATACCTGTTGGTCATAGGAACATAGAAATTGCTGGTTCTGACCATTGATCCATATAGTCCGGTATCCTTTCTCTGACAGAGGCCAGCAGGAGTGGCTTCAGAGAAAAGTGAAAGAAACCTCAGAATATGCAGATATGGGATAATCTGCCCCCATGATGGTCTCATCTCTTACTAGTTAGAAATGGACTTTAAATCCTGAAGCATGAGATTTTTTTATACCATTCAATTTTTTTTTTTTGGCGTTAACTATTATAGCTCTGGATATTCTTGTTATTCACCTAGGTGTTCAGTCCCACATTGGATCTTGGTACATACATTCTTGGCCTTGATGACATCATGTGGCAGTACGTTCCACAGTCAATTGTGTGTTGTGAAAAAAAAATCTTTTATCAGTTTTGAATTTGCTGCTTTTCAGTATTTAGAATTGTTGACACAAACTGTTCACAAATGTCCCATGCTCTGAAAATTATTCATTGATACTATTCAACAGATTTTTTTTCCAAAAGTACGTTCGAAAAAAAGGAACATCAACCTGTGAATGATTTGCTGACGAGAAAGGAACCAAAAGCTTAATAAATATTATTGAAAGTTTGACCAGCTGCACACACTGGAAATCTGGCTGCTTACTTTGAACTAATAATAGACTTCAGTGCTTGTAAAAGAGGCCAATTCAACAATCTTGGAGACTGCATTGCTCTGTTCACAGAACAGGTACAGTATGGTCAGTGGCAATTAATGTTTCTCCAATACCATTGTGCTGATGTGCCTCAACCCCGAATTGGAGGGACCCCATTTAAAAATGAACTCAATCTACTTTTTCATTCACTTTTTGACTTCTCCTCTCAAGGGTGTGAATAACGGAAGGATTTTCTGTACCATGGGCACCCAGACTGAGATGCTCTTGGACAGCTTTTTTTCAATAACTAACAACCCGGGCTGGATTCAACCTAGTGACTTAAAAATTATACCCTTCAGACTTCTTTCCTGTTCCTATTTCCAATAGTCATCCAGTCCTTAAGAAGCTGTGGCTTTAATCTTTATGGTTTATACTAAGTCTGTATCAGGCATTGAGCAGCATCTGGGCAATGAGACACCATATTCATAGTGCCATTACTTACGGCTAATAAACAGACCAACCAACCAAATTATCTCTCTATATTTTCTAACTTCAGTAACAAATGTGTGAAGCTGAGAATTCTGTATTAAAATTGTCTGTGTATCAATGCAGAGCTCCTGGAAACACAACCAGCCATAATGCAGCCAGCTTTTGTGCCCAGCTGTCTTGAAATTACTCCCACTCAGCTTCAAAGCCCAACAACCACAACCTCGCTCCAAGAAAGAAAACTGCTCCTGTAAAATCTGGTGCTTCCGGGTGTTTTTTTTAACTTAACTTTGCTTTTGTTTTAAAAGCAAGAGCTAAAGGACAAAGAGCCAAATACTATATTCATGTTGCATTCGTTGCAGTTTTCAGGCCTTACATCTGACTTTCATCCTCCCAGTACAGAATGCAGCTACCATTGTAGGAGGCTGAGGCCCTGAAACATAAACCCTTGTATCAGAGGCCCAGTATGAGGCCTAAGGCCTGAGCTAAAGTAATGGTCAAGGCTTTGCTAACATAAAGCAAAGCTAAGCTGTGAGCGAGGCAGGCCCTGCTCACAGAAGTTGGCAAGGAAAGGGCTGATGTTGCAAAAATACACAGATCTAAGAGGTACCAAGACACTGGTACATTCCATACAGCTAACAAGGAACAGGCTGACCCATCCTAAAGACAGGGGCAAAAGGGTAATATGAGGATAGAGTTGTTTTGCTCGAACCAACTTGTACAAGGTGAGAGGCGGCACCTTACTACGTAGAGGGGATGTACCTTCCTATGTAAAGGGGATGCACCTCAGTAAGTCAAGAGCGATGTGTAACTTGTTTGTACATGTGTATAAGAATAACAGCCCTGGGGCAGTGTCTTTGTCCAGCCTAGGGGGCAGTGATGGTCTTGCTGCTGACTGAGCTGAGTCCATTGTCTGGGGAGCACATAGGGACTAGCAGACCTGTTGATCGTTAATCCGGTGAAGCTAGAGACTGTGTTTCATTTGACAATAAACCTGGCCCGGGTGCCTTCGTACCTTACTAGAGTCTGTGGTCTTTGGGGGTTCTCTTGGGTCTGCTGTGTCAGCGATCTGCAGAGCTGAGACAGCACACAGAGGGAACACTCACGCAGCCGACTGATATCATCATCAAACAAGAGCAGAGCACCACACCGGTAGCTACTGACAACAAGCATTACTGCCCATATTTGTAGAAATGTGTGTTTAAACCAAAATTAAAATTGCTCCATTTCTCAGATATTGCATCAAATTTCATAAAGAATGTTTATATCCTCATTTGTACTTATAGTTTTGTTTGTCTTCCTCTGTCTCACATATATAGTCTTATCTTTTAAAAAGTGATCAGTGATTTTGAATAACTCCTTTTTGGGTGCCACCTTGAGACATAAAGGGGCCAGATTTTCAGGAAGTGCTGAGGACCTGTTGGCTGCATACCCAAAATCTGAGACTCTCCAAATCACTAGTCACTTTTCACAATATTAGCTTTGTCCGTCCAGTCTGTTCATCTGTCTCTTCCTTACCCACAGAATACTTTCCTATCACCCTGACATGGTGCATTCTTAGAAAATGGTAAGGATGTATCGTATACAATCCAAATCCTGCTTCTCTTAATCTTGTATATACAGTAGTTCTATTGATGTTTTTGTTTTTTCTAAACCAAAACAATACACTTTACTTTCCTACAGTACCATCTGTTTCTCTTAAGTATATACATTTTTAAAAAATATGTAAACAAACTTTTATGTTTGTCTCAGATGCAGACAACAGTGTCTCACCTTACTATTTAGTGAATGTATTAGGCTCCTCATTATATTATGCATCCACAGATAATGGCTGTAATTGATTAGAATCTCATCCAGATTCAGAAGATTAAGTCACTCAAATTGTTTTTGTAATTCTTTAACAGAGCCCTTTTAAAGAGACAGTCCAGAGATTTCACTGCTAACTCCCTGTTCGGAGTTCTGTTGCTAGTTCTGTTGTTCCCATTAGCTCTTAGCTTCATGGAAAATAATTGCCATCTGAACTTGTAAATATTTTTTTTTAAGATCAGCTTGTGTCTTTCTCACCACTTTTATCTCTGCTTCCATTTTCTCCTAGGATTTTCTGCATTGTTCATGGAGACTAGAGAGAGACAGAGTGGTATAAGTGCTCTCACAAGGGAATTTCCAGCAGATAAAATACTTTAGAGAGGGCCTGAAAATGAATTGGAATACTTACTGTGCCCACTAAAATGTGCAGCTACCTAAATAGATAAAACAACCAGATACATAACTTCATGTATGCCAAACAGCGTCAGCACAATATCATTCTTAGAGGTGCCTCCTCTCTGAAGGCTAGAAATAATGTCAAAGCACTGGTCTTCCAATACTGCTGACATCACATCCATCAGAGAGTGTACTTTTGGGAATGGCAGTCATGCTGTTTAGCTTGAGAGGTGGAAAGCCAAATACCTATCCTTTCTGAGAGATGGATTCTTCTGTCTCTCCTGTCCTCTACCTGACTCAAATACCAATTCTCCACTTCAGAGGTCAGCAAGTTACTTAAGCCCATGACTAACTTTAAACAGGGAAGTAGTCCTACTGACATGGACATCTGCAGTTCACAAATGCAAGTATATTCATACTGAAAATTAGGCACATACTTAAGTACCTTGCTCCCTACGGGCCTCAATGAATGACTGAGAAAGTGTTTGGCCCACCTTTTCTATGTGTCATGAAAAATCTTTAAGTATTTGGAGCCTGATCAAAATCCTAGTGAGGTCAATGGAAAAACTCCCATTACCCAAATAATGAAATTCTACAGCCTCAGATTAAATTATTTTAATGGTTCCTTCTAGCCTTAAAATATACAATGCTACAAAATTGCAGACTTTTTCTAGGTCCATTATTTAAAAAAAAATTCTAAGAAAAAAGACTTTCCTCCTTGGACAAAATTTTTGCCTTTTTTTCTAAATGGAAGAAGTGTTTTGATTAGAGAAAATGGAGTTATAAACACCTTTACAATTATTAAAGGGGATCTTTTATCCTCTCAGATAATGAAATTGATCATTTCTTTTCCTTTTGATTTTTAAGTTTATGGAAAGGTTCTGTACAAGATAGAGATGATACTAGTTGCCTTTGAAATATGCATCCTGCCAAGATGAACTTTGCTTTTTTCTTTTTGTTGTGAAATTGATTCAAGAATTCATTTGAGAGCTGCAAGCATGCTGTTGATTTATTTTACACTTGAGGAAGATATAAACATATTTTTGTTTGCATTAATTATGGAAAGGAAGACATTTGGGGGGATTGATATTTGGATTCATCTTTTATATTTTCTTTCCTTTGTGACTGAGGGGCAGGTGGTTTTGTTTTTGATTAATGCTGCTTGGTAGCTCAGAAAAGAAATGGATATGGAGTCACTCAGGTTTAATAGCATCAATTTAATAGACCTCTTGATTAATTTACTAAACACACAAGTAGTCATTTTGTGTCCTCTGTGTGTGTGTTCCAAAGTCTTTGCATTGGGGATTTGTGCATTATTGTGTTCTTGATGTGTTTTTAATTACAATGGACCAATTATTCATCCCTGGTGTAAACCAATTAAAATTATCTGGGCCCAGGTTCATCTCTAGTGTGTATTTCTAGGATCTCCCCCTGTTATTGCTTTAGACAGGATGAGGAATATCCAAATGAAAGGGTCCTTATCACCCAAAAATTCAATTATAGTCCACGGCTCATCAAGTTATTATGAGTGAAGGATTCTCCTCAAAGTCAACCACGGGCTCTGTTCAGGGTAGAAAAGGGAACTGATTGATTCAGTTTTTAAAAATAAACAGAAAATCCTAGCATTTGGCTTTATATATTGTAGCTTTTTGTTCTTCTCAATCTTTTAAAAATATAACTACTGATAAGATCCTGTCTAGTTGCCCCTAGAGCATTACACAGTATTACACATAGGGCCAGATTCTGCTCTTAATTACAAAGCAAGCAGCTATAGTGAATTCACTGGGGTTGTGCTGAGTATAAATCATGGCACAATCTGGCACTTAATTTCAGCAGGAAAGTGACTATGTTTAACAAATGATTTTTTTTCTCCTAACAATAAAAGATAAATTATGCCTTTAATGAAAAATACATCTACTACCTAAGAGTCAGGATCAATACAAATATTTCTGGTTTCTGAGGATATATATATTAACTCTCTAACTCTCACAAATGAAAAAGACACAAAGTATTCTGAAAGTGAAGGAATGAGCAGGATACTTTTCTGATTCTTTTCTTCTCCGATTAATTGTTTGTGAAACAGGAAGAAACAGACTAGCAGGGGTCGGTAACCTTTCAAAAGTGGTGTGCCGAGTCTTCATTTATTCACTCTAATTTAAGGTTTCACGTGCCAGTGATATATTTTAACGTTTTTAGAAGGTCTCTTTCTATACGTCTATAATATATAACTAAACTATTGTTGTGTGTAAGGTAAATAAGTTTTTTAAAATGTTTAAGAAACTTCATTTAAAGTAAATTAAAATGCAGAGCCCCTAAACTGGTGGCCAGGACCTGGGCACTGTGAATGCCACTGAAAATCAGCTCACATGCCGCCTTTGGCATGTGTGCCATAGTTTGCCTACCCCTGGACTACTGTATTGTTTTGGGGAGGGTTGTTGAGGTTGTTTTAAATCTGCATAGTCTTTTATCTTCTCCCTGGCTGCTTTCTGGAATAGGCCTCTCTGCCAATGAAAGACCACAGGCGTTATGCCTTTCAGAGTAACATTCAATGAGCCAGCAAAGAACCTGCCAGGTCAGAGACTTCACAAATCTACATGCCAATCCAGCGATGCACTTGGTCATAGACTCTACTTTAATCAGGTGCTTAGTCCCTTGAAGTTAATAGGATTACTCACATGCTCAGAGTTAAACCCAAAGACGTGCTTTGCTGGAGTAGGGCCTCCATTACCAAAAGCCTAAATCCATATATTAGGAAGGCAGGATAAAGTCAGGTTCCAATTCAGATTTCGTGTAAATTCCTTTGACTTTCCCCTGCCTTCACCACATATAAAACAGGGCCTCAATAAATAAGTGAATGGAATAACTAGCCATTAGGTTCTTCCTTGGCTCCCTGAATGCTCAATGAGGGGTGGGGGGAGTTAATCCCCTACTTGGGTTTGTCCTTATGACACAAATGAATGTTAATTCTTTGTGTCCCCCATTCATGTGGTACCTGAGAGCCCCTTTTTAAAAGCTGTCTTCATATATGTGAAGAGTAGAGGAAAATCTTTATTCATGGGAAACTCAAAACACACTACACCAGTAGTTCCCAAACTAATTTGTTTGTGCCCTCCTTCTTGTGTGTGTTGTAGTTTACATGCACAAACCCTCACCCTCCTGCCACACAAGTATATGTACCGATATCAGTTTGGGCTCCTTACGTTGTTGTTTTTTTTCTTTTGCACGAACGAGCCAACAATCCATTGGAATAGCAGGAAAAGGAAAACTGCAATTGTGGTCCATGTTTCCAATGAAATGTGCACACCACATCATAGCAAGCGGGTAAATGTACAGATGGCAACAACTTTGTATAATGCTGTGCAAGCTTAACAGAAATCCATCAAAATGCACAACGCCATCTGAGGACCTGCTGTATCTGGAGGAATGAGCTTTGCTAGTTATTCATTGGTGTGGGTAAAATGTGCGCGGTCTGTTTTTTTTCCCCCCTAAAGCTTCTCATACCCCCCTAGAATATATTCCATGCCCTCCTAAGGGGCCTCACTCCCCAGTTTGAGAACCTCTGTGGTATACTAATGGTGAAGCATTGTTCTTCTCAACCAGTTGACTACCAGCATCTGGCACCACCCAGAAGTGCCTGTGCCCTTGTTCATGTAACTCTATACTGTTGTTCTTTAAATCAAGGTTGGCCGTCTTTCTAAAAATATATGCTCTAGTTCAGCCAAATTGTAAGGCTTGATGTGGGGATCAGTTAAATTCTATGGCCTGTGTTATGCAGGAAAAGTCCAACTAGATTATGACAGTGATCCCTTCTGGACTTATATAAAATATGGTATTGGGGTGGGGGTTCTTTGTCTGGGTCTTCACTCTTTGAGCATCAAATGTTGTCATCCTCGTCTGTGTGCGTTAAGCCTGATTGAAGACAATGGGAGCTTTGCCATTGATTTAACTTGGTGCCTGCTCAAACCCCACATTGGGGGACACTCTTTCAGGGTTCTCTGTATCAAATGACAAAAATGCTGTAAGAAGATGCTTTCATCTGTTTCCTAAGAAACACTGAACTCCAGAGGGGATATGCTTGGAACGAATGGCTTTGGGACAGGTAGGAGAAGGTTGTAGGCTGTTTTATGTAGAGATAAATTTTAGTCTGTTTTATGTAGAGATAAATTAATAAGGCTGTTAAGATCTTGCATAACAAACGGAACATGAAGTTGAAAGTAACAAATCCGTGATGCCTTTGTGGTTTATTTCTCCTTGGCTGTATCCAATAATAATAATAATGAAAAAAAAACTCTGAGAGAAAACTACTCATTAGTTGTCAATTCAAAATAAGTTTAGAAACTAGAAATCTGTCTCTTGGCTGCCAATGATATCTGTGTGAAAACCTCCTAATCCCTCAAGCTGTTGATAAAAAGTATCATTAAACCAGCCTGTTATCACTCCTGGATCTGGCAGAATTATCACTACCTGGAACAATAGAGGAAATCATGCTTTTTAAGCATCTCTGCAGCATGACTTGTGGTTCTCAACAGAATCTCATTTGCAGATTTACTGTATCAGTACTGACTCATAATTCTAACAAAGAACAGGGGAAATAGGAAAGTACACATTGACTTGCTAAACTGGTATCTATTTTCAGAAACTGTAAGTTTGCTGTTGTTTAGTACCAAGTTAGAGGGGGCAGGGGGGGGAAACAAGCTTTTCAGAAGAGCTGGATGGCAATCTCAAGACTTTGTGGCGAAGGGGTTGGGGGCAGAAGTGTAGGTATGAACAACTGTATTCAGATCTGAGGTTCTATGAGAGACACCTGTATGTATACCATCAACAAGACTATAAGAACCTTTGAGGTTCACTATTTATAATAAATAGGACATTTGTGTTACATTAGTATGGAAAGGCTGTGTCAGGAAGTGGTCCCTATTACTCTGGGCACTGTACAAACATATGCCCTTCCCTGGCCAGCATACAAATTATGTAGAGAGAAATGGATGTTGAACTGAATTGGAAGGGGAAATGTGACAGTGACAGGAGCACACGGCTGCATATCTTAGCTGAGTGTAGTATTTAGAGTTGCTTGTTGTTGTTTTAAAGGAGAGGATTGAATAAGATATGTTGCCTAGTCACTGACATTAGATAAATGGGAACCATGAGAGGAAGAGGATAGAGGTGGAAGCAGCTACCAAAGAAGACTGTGCACTAGTGAAACGTCCCGGAGAGGGAGTGGGGGAAAGGTGAAAATGGCAGCTACTGCTAGAGAAAGGAGAAAGACAGGTAGTAACTTGGGAGGGGGGGGTGGGAAAATAGCAACCACTAAGGCAGAGAGGGAGGGAATAGAGGGGGCAGGTTTGATATGAAAGGAGACCCATTGCTTTTTCTCTTCTGCATTTAAATCCAGGAAGTTTATCATCTTGATACTATGATTGAGAGAAGCAGTTCAGATAAAAAGAGCACTGTGTCGAACAGGAAGGTTCACTCATCCTGAAAATAAATCTCTTTGTGTGATTCCAAAGGCTTTCCCTCCATTTTTGTACCTTGCTGCCCTTTCAGGTTCTTACTGAAAAGGAGAGGGGAGTGCCAAAATACCACAAGGGAGACTGGTCTTAATTGTATTTCCAGCTCAGTTTTGCAAACACAAGAAACACTGAAGCCTGGAAAAGGTCTAGAGAAGTAGTCAAACTTTGGGTACTTCTTCTTATCTGAATCTATTGAGGGTCACAAAACACAGCCCACCATTCATCCTGCCTTTGAGTTCATAACTGAACAATTTTAAGCCTATGATCTGAGGGGCAGCAGATTAACCTCTTCTCTTGATCTAACTTGGCCATTTATTTCTGTTTGGGACTTTCCTTTGCAGCCCATTCTTATCAAGTCTCTTTAATAAATATTAATAAATACACATTTATATATGGTATTTCAGCCCAAAGACTCAGAGAACTTTCCAGCAAGAAATCGTTTCACATACCACTTAAGCATAGTCACCCTCCTGAGAGAGGGACTTTATGACATCGCTTTTAAAAAATCTAAATAAATTATATTCCTTGGTTCTCCTCTAGTCACTATTAGTTGAAATGGAAGAAAGAGTATTATCAAGAAATGTGCTCATTCAATTCATTTTCCTGCTTGCATACCAGCAAGTCTCTGCTTAAATCTGTGATCAAAACTGGCATATTTTCCATGCATTGTAGTTGGTCAAGAAATCATGCTTCACTTCTGACATAGTCTAATGTCCTTGTAGCCCAGCAGCTGGTTCTGAATGGGATCTCAGTTTGTGCTGTAATAGTGTAGAGAATAAACCCTTGCATTGCACACCCAGGAAATGGTTCATTTTATAAATCCATAGCCCACAAACACGCTCTACTAATTCCTCTTTATTGCCAGTTGCACTCCTTTGCTTGCCTTTATATGTTTAGAGCGGTGCATCCCACAGATGCATATGAGTGTGGTGAGGTGACCAGTTTTATGCTCAGAGGAAAACGGGGATTGATGAATGTCAGTGTAGTGTGATTTATGATTTATGATATAATTTAAGAGGAAATAGTGCAGAAAACTGTACTTGCACTTTTGCTGTGTAAATCATGCATGAGACTCTCAGAAATGGGACAAACATTTTTCTCATGAGTTAGGCCCTTTGTCACAAGGATGACAACCAAGTCCTAAAGGCCATTTCCCATCACTGAACATGTTAAGTTCAGTGATCGAAGGTTGGGGCTCACTTTGCCAGGTGCTGAGTGCCCTCAGTTCCTTCCAAGATTGGTCCCTGAAGTCTGGGGCTTAGTGAGCATGTTAATTTTGTGTCCTTTATATTGGAGTGAGGCTTTTTACATGTATTACATTATGACTGACTGACTAATCCTTCCCCCTTTCTCGGTGTTATTTTGCTGCATTGACTAAAATAGGGTGGGACCAAATTAGAGAAAACTTTAAATTACTCACGATGACAGTCTGTGTCAAAAAATTAAAATTCTGTGCACAAATTTAAAAATTCTGCAAAGTTCTCAAAATTTTATTTGTCAGCTAAATGTGGAGGCTCCAGCATGGCATTGGGGAGCACAGGTCACTGGCTGCACAGAGATGGGAGATCACTGTGCAGCCCCCGCCCTCTCCAAGACATGGACTCAGTGGTGAGGCTGCACCCAACCCGGACACAGCGCAAGGACCAGGCCTGCCCCAGAAAGGCCCCATGACTCTTCCCTTCCATACCAGGTGCACCAAGGGTAGGCAGGCAGTCTCAGTAAGGCAGGATTAAGTGTGAGGGTCTTGGTGTGCGTTGAAACCTCTCTGTGTGGGACAATCTGAGTGAGGGTGGATCTGGGTGCACAGGGGGTTGTGGAGGGGCATGGGGTGCAAGGGTCTCAGCAGGAGTCCAGGTGAAGGTGGTTGGGGCTCAGCGGGGTGGGGGCTGTCTGGGTATGGGGGATATAGAGCTCATCAGAGTGTATGTGTGGGGGTCCAGATGCAGCGGGGTGGGGATCCAGGTGCAAGTGACTCATTGGTGTGGTCCAGGGAGAGTGGGGCTCATCAGAGGGGTTTCTGAGTGTGTGCGTGGGGGTGAGTGTAACAGAGCGGTGATTCATCCTGTGGCACCTCCCGCTGGTCATCTAGGGAATTAGCTCGTCTTCCAGCATCCGGAGCACCCTCTGCAGGCTGTAGTCCCACTTGCTGCTGGCCCCATGTCCCTCCCTGGACCCGGGTACCCTCTTACATAGGGTGCTGCACCTCTTCAGTACCCCCACAGTCTCAGGGTCTCCCCTCCCCAGGGAACCCCCACCCCTATCCCCACCTTGCCTCAGCCTAGGCAACTGCCAGTCACCACTTGCCCCCGTTCACTGGGACAGACTGCCGTATCATTGCCATTCATCATTAGCAAGGAAAGTTTGGTCTGCTGCTTCTATCTCTAGAGCCATGGGCTGCCCCCTGCAACCCCAGTACCCTTTGTTGGGCCATCTCCTAGGTCCTGCAGCCTGGGGGATTCCAGGCCAGAGCTCCCCCAGCTCCTCTTGCCTTGTCCCAGCCCTGCACCACTCTAGGTACCTACTCCAGCTTCCCAGCAGCTGGGCCTGTCTACCTTTGCAGACAGAGGAGACTCTATATCACAGCTCCAAACTCTGGGCCTTTTTACCAGGGCCAGCTGGGCCCTGACTGACCCAGCCGCAGCTGTGGCTGCTATGCCCAATTAGCCTGGGGAGCTGCTTGCCCCCAGCCCTAGCTACAGCCCTTTTCAGGGCTGTTTTAAGCCCTTCTTTCCTGGAGTGGGGCAGCTGCCCCACTACACAGAGGCTCGGTGGGAGGGTCTGGGTATGAGGAGTCTGGGTGCACGGGGGTGGGTGGGTGGTTTGGGGAGCAGCTTCCTGTCCAGGGATCCCTCCCCCTGCAGCTGAGGAGTGATGGGTGCAGGAAGCAGGGGAGGAGGGAGTTTGAAGAGCTTCCTGCAGCCAGGGGTGAAATCTGGGGATGAGTCTCACCTGGCCCCAGACGCCGTGCAGGGAAAGAGGAAGTCCCATCCTCCCCAGCCCAGCCTGGACTAGCAGCTGAGCCCAGTGCTGGATAGGAGCCACCAATTAAATCTTCCCCAGTCTCGCTTCCTGCTCTACAATTATTTACCTCTCTGTCAGCTGCCTTGAGCACCTGAAACATACATTTTGAGAGGGCTGTATGACCACCCTTGTGGCTTCCCTTTGCTTCTCTGTTAGAAAGTCATTTTTCTGTGAGGAAACATAGAAATCTGCCAGAGACATAAATTCTGTGCATGCGCAATGGCACAGAATTCCCCCAGGAGTATTAAATGTACACTGTCCATAACCAAAATTCACAAGATTATCCAGGTATTAAAAAAATGTTGTATTGGAAACAATGTCACAAAAGACAACTACTTTTGGAAAAAAGTGATTTTTTTCTCTTATTTTAAGTTGAAATGTTCATCATTGACTCATAGCACTCTGAAAATAATAAAAATGTTGAGGAAGAAGTATCAGGCTCTGCTTTGAATTTTCTGGCTTTATTTCTTTGTGCCACAACCGTTTTTCTCCCTTCTTTCATCTATTTTTTCTTCATATTAAATGCTCAGACAACCTGCTTTCATGGTGTGCAATAGAGAATACATGCAGAAGGAAATATGGTGTGCACAGACAAAAGACTATGCAGTGGTGACTGAAGAATAAAATGATATAATATTTTCACTAGTCTCAGTTAAATCATCTCAAGTAGTAATTGCAATCTGAAGAGTATGTTTAAATGTTTTGCTCAGTTTGGTGCTAAATCCTAAAGGGTGCTGAGCATTTGAAACTCCTATTGTCAATGGCAGCTGCAAGTGTTCATAACTACTTGGTACTTGGACCTCTATAAGTAACTGGAAAGGGAGCTAACCAGAAATCTGGATCTGTACTATGATCTACCTCAGACCTGCTGCTATAAAGGACTAAATCTGAAACCTTGTGGGCTTTGGGAATGTTTGGCTCCAAATCTCAGTCTCAGCCTTATGTCTCAAGTCTAGCTCTCTGAGTGGTCCACAACAGCACTGTACATGTAAACACTCAGCCCTGATCTAACTACAGAATTACTTTGGTAGAACTCTGTTGCTCAGGTGCATGAATAATCCATACCCTGGCGCATTGTCGGTATGCTGCCCTGAGCTGGTGTTGACAGTGCTATGTCTGCCATAGAGCTTCTCCCATCGCCCTAGCTACCACCTCTCATGGAGGTGGAGTTATTAAGTGAATAAGAGCGTTTTTCTCCTGTCAGCTTAGAGCATCTTCACCAGCAGCATCAGTGCAAGTTTCCAGTGTAGACAAGCCCTTAGTGGTGGTAAGTTGCGAGTTTCCTGCCAGTGCCTCTGGTTATTAGTTCTAGCCCATCTAATACAGTGTGTGTATAAAATCTGGTCAATCTCTACTAAAGCTTTTATTTAGTTCCCAAGGAGTTTAATTACAAGTCAGTTAATTCCATCTAACTGGGCTTTGATTGCAATTCTGTTATAATGGAAGCATGTTATGATATAATGTCTTTGGATTGTACATTTCAGTGATAGAAATGTGAACCTTAATGGCTTCTAACTGACCCCCCCTTCCCCATGATGTTTTGAGTGCAGATGGGCAAAACCAGTCTGGTTTATTGTGTGTAGCACTTTTCCCAGCAATTAAAGCACTTACGGCTCTTACTGTGTTGGCCATGGGAAGATGGGGAGCAGGGAGAATGGGAGCTTTCAGCACTGCCCTCTCTTAGGGCTTGCCTTGACTGTGAAAAAGCCCAGAGAACCTAGTGCATACCAGCTACTCCATGCTATCTCCCCATATTGACATCCTCATACAAGGCCGGCGGGTGTTCAAGTGGCTAGGCAGGCCACTAACTGCCCAGGCTACAAGTGAAGAAGGAGACAGACAGGCAGGTCACTGACTGGAAATGGGCTCAGCTGGGCAGGAGCAGGTGGGACCCTTGTAAAGCCCAGGAGCTGTGAGCATCAAGAGGCTGTTAGGAAGTAGTCTACAGTCACTCTCTAGGAGGTGGGAACTTGGGCTGGCAAACTCAGGAAGAGGGGGAAGTCAGATAGGTAGGAAGAAGTCCAGGGAAACAGCAGCAAGGATTAGGATTGTACGGACCATGGCTGTTTGTCATAGAGTCCCTGGGCTGGAGCCCAGCCTAGAGGGTGGGCCTGGGTTCCTCTACCAGCTACTAGGAAGTGGTGCAGGGTGTGGAGACGCCAGCCAGACAGGGGAAGACTTTAGTAACCTGGCTGAAGTGCCAAGACATGAACAGGAACCTGCATCTCCGGGAATGAGAAGGGCCGCAGGGTGAAAGAGACAATGGGGGGAAGAAACACTGCCAGAGGAGGGCAGCACCTGGCAAGAGCTAATCCCCAGAGCCACCAGGAGCAGGTGCCACAGCACATGTGGTAAGTGGACCCTGTGACACATCGCTTGAAACGTGCCTTTGTGCAGGTTAAATTAATACCTTTTGGAAATGTATCAAACTAAAGCTCACAAAGGCACACAAGGAGACAGTATGGAGTAGTTAGTGTGCTTTAAATTCATACCCTGACTTACTCTGCACTCGCTTTCTTGTGTAGACAAGGCCTTACTTTAACCTCTTCTAGTACTGCTCTGCCTGAGGGTATGTGATGATTTTACTACAGCTGTTTTTGGATTACTTTGTTTGGATAAGGAGACCAAATTGGCCCTGTGAAGATCATCTTCCATGTTCCTCAGGTTTAACCTCAGTGCCCTGCTTCACAGAAGTAAGATTTAAAATGAGTAATGCTGGCTCTGGTTGGAAAACCCATCCATTTTGTGAGCACTTCTGAGGTTTCAAAAGCTGTTTTCAGTTTTTATGCATAATGAAAATGAGACCTCCTGAATTTTTTTGGCAATTCCTCCAGCAAACACACACATACTCTGAAGAATATCCCAGTTGTTAGGACACACACCATGTTCAAGTACGAACCCTGGGTCAGGCAGACCAGGGATTTGAACCTGGATCTCCTCTGAGTGCACAAATCCCTGGGCTATTGGTTGTTCAGGCTTTATGTGTGTGTCTTTTTTTTTCCCCTGTGAAACCTTTGATCAAAAAATTTGTTAAAACTGATGCATTTACACCAAACATTTTGGGTCACATTAAATGTTGAGTCACATGGGCATTTTTTGATAGACAAAATTTTTTTGACCAGCTCTGAAAAAGAACATAAATTTCTTACAAAAGTCTTCTTTTGTAAAAAGCTTCTAAAATCCAGATCTGCCACTTGGCAGAGCACACTTCTTATAGAGAGAGAAAAAGAAAAGAAAAAGAAAGAAACTGTGCTCATTTTTAGCTGTCACTGTGCTGTGTTTGATTTCTCAGACATCTTGGCAGCCATTTCAGAATGCCTGACTTTGTAGAGACAGGTAACATTGTGCTTGTGACATTAGGTGGGGAAAAAAACACCCCTCCTGCTCCAACTCATACATTTCAGAAACCAAGGGAGCAGCGAGATGGGCAGCACACAAACCAGAAAACACTAAAAACTTTACATCCTTAGTTCTGTTCTGTAAGGAGAATGGCGTCATCCTCGTCAGATCAGTTGACTTTTTCGGCTTTGAGATGACGGCTTTGTACATGTGTCTCACAGCACAGAATCACTAAATGGCCCAGTTTGTATTCTCTGTGAGCAGATAGTGCATTTCTCCAACATACATCATTTACAACTTGCTAACGTAATTCTACAAAGGCATTAAGCAGTAACCCAAAGAGGGGGAAAAGCATATTTTGGTTGTTTTCTTTAATTTTAAAATACAGTCACACCACCATCAGAAAGTCATTCTATGCCACTGCAGTATTACAGTCAGATATGGTGCAAATCCATCAGACTACTGAACGGAAAGGGTAAAATTCACCAGTGCAGAGGGCTGACACAAGGTCTAAGCATCACATAAGCCCCCACAATAGGGTACAAGTGCTAGTAAAATGGTACATTGACTTTGTTCTGTCTCTCAGCACAGGGTGAGAGCAGGTGAAAAGACATACAAGGTTAAATACAGCACTCAGCAAGATGAGGCCCTGATATTAGTTAAGGCCTATAGGATGCATGATAATATTAGTTATTACTACTCTTGGGTGTATGAGATGGTTTAGCAGGCCAGGTGCTTAGTGTCCTTTAAACAACTGTTTAAAAAATGTATGTATGTTTGAAGTTTCATGTCAGTTGAGTTAGGTGTGCACCCCTACATACCACAAGAACTGTTGCTTTTGTAGTCACTGTTAACTACCACCTGCTTCTCTGTACATAAGAGTGGAGATATGCTTATAGTTTGTTATACAGATTTTTAAACCATTGCAAACCATTGCAGTCACTGTTAACTACCACTGTTAATGCAATGCAATGCAATGCAAACCATTGCAGTCACTGTTAACTACCACCTGCTTCTCTGTACATAAGAGTGGAGATATGCTTATAGTTTGTTATACAGATTTTTAAACCATTGCAAAGCAATAGTAAAATGTTTTCAAAAGGAAAAGGACAGACAAGGAAAAGGATGAGACTGAGAAACAGGGCATGCATATTTCAGTAAAATATAACATTCAGCTAGTTACTTTTCAGCATAGATCATGAAAAATGGCTCCATTTGTCATGTGTTACACACATGGTGGAGAGCAGTTTGATCCAGTGCGGGCTCCAAAGAATTATATCACTTGCCCTCCTGAAAATCCCAAGACAAGTCCTGCTGGTATTAGTGCCTAAATAGTAAACAGAAGAAGAAATAACTCCTTGCGAGATATGTTTGGTTGCATGGAGCCAGATAGAGTACCCCTTACTCCAACTAGTGAGCAGTTGCATATGTGAGTACCCCAGTGGGAGTAAAGTTTTCACAATGTGGCCTATACTTTGGACTAAATTCTGTTCTTGCATTTAACTCTGCAAGTCTAGTGAGATCAATAAAATTGAAATGGTGTATCTGGGAGCAAAATGTACCTGCACAGTATCTTCCATTGTTAATTTGTTTACAGGATGTGTCACATACCATTTTTTTTTTACAGCGGGAACGGATGGGATGGAGCTCTTGACAGACCAAGGAACCTGTAACGAGGCAACGACTCACCGGTGCGGTGCCTCCTGCTGGTTGTCCAGGAATTAGCTTGTTTCAGATCTGGAGTGCCTCCTGATGACCGGTGTCTCGCTGGCTGCTTGCCCCCATGTCCCTCCCAGACCCTGGTGTCCCTTACCCTGGGGTTATGCCCCAACCCTCTAATCCCACTTTGCCTCAGTGGCTACTGCCAGTCATTATCTAGCCCCCGCTCACTGGGGCAGACTGCAGTCCATAATGGCTACTCATCATTGGCAAGGGGGTGAGGACCTGCTGCCTCTGCTTATCCTCAGTCTGCTCCTCTGCTGCCCCAGTACCTTTTGTAGGCCTTCAACAAGGCCTACAGCCTGTGGGGTTTACCAGGCTGGAGCTCCCCTGCTCCCTTGCCCTATTCCTCAGCACTGCTCCACTTCAGGTACCCTTTCATCTCAGGCAGCTAGCCCTTCCCATGCCTGGGTTAGAGTGAGACTCCTCCAGCTTCTAGCCCACAGCCCTCTTATAGGGCCAGCTGTGACCTGACTGGGGCATGGCTCCAGCCATGGCTGCTTCCCCGATCAGCCTTTCCCAGCCACAGCCCTTTCCAGGGCTGCTTTTAACCCCTGTTTACCCAGGAGTGGGACAGCCACTTAAGTCTATCATCCCCAGACTGATGGGCTGGTAGAAAGGTTTAACTGGACCCTCAAGGCTGTGCTAAGGAAGGTGATAAGTTGGGACAGGAAGGATTGGGACACCCTAGCACCTTACCTTATGTTTGCCATCAAGGAGGCATTCACAAGAAACTTGAGCCCTGATTCAGAGCTCTTGGAGATCAGTGAAAAGACTTCCCTAGTCCCTGCTGACTTAGTAGGCTTTGAATCAGGAGTTATTACAAAGTGCTGAGCACCACCAGCTCCCAGCACCTTGAAGGACCCTAGAAATACTGTATTGCTACCAAAGTAGGAAACATTTTATGACAGCTTTAATTGACACAACTCCAGTTATAATTGGTAGACGTGTCAGTAGCTATACCATGCAGTATGCTCTGCTTGGGTATTCCTGCAGATATATTTGTACAATCGATCCTAAATGCTGAAAACGTTAGTCAAAGTGCCATACCAGCTGATGGGGCTATACCACACTTCACTGGAAAGACTGTTTCAGAAACAGAGCCACAGGCTGTATCTTCAGTGTTACCCTCCTCTTTCCCCCTTTCCTTTTCAATTAAGAAACACATTTTATCACTTCTCTTCATGCCTTCTCCTCTATTGGGCTTTTTACTCTGTTCTGTACTATGGCAGCAGTACCAAATGCTAATGAGATGATACTGTCTTCTATACTGAGCAATAATTTCACTGATATTTCTAATTGAGGTATTGAATGTAACACACTTTTCAGGATACTAGGTGGATCAGAAGTTTTATTATTTATTATTACTTATTGCAAATGTGGTAGACAACCTCCAATGTTGAAGATGTTTCTTCCCTGCAAAGGTAATTTCACAGTGATTTCTGAAGCTGCATTACATGAGTCATGCATGAAGAGAAGAAGCCGACATAAAGTTCACGTAATCATAACTGATTTGTAGATGAGAGGTCAAGTGGTGGAGTCCATATTAAGGAAGCATAATAAGGATGGTTTTAAGACAGACCCTTCGTCCACTAAACTGAAACACACATTGTCACAAACGGATTAACTTCTGTATTAAAGGCTTTAAAGTGGCTCACCGTGCATGTCACAAGTCAGCAAGGCTGCTTGCTCTATGGGAAGCAGCTTCATAGAGTTGAAAGCCAGAAGGGACCATTAGATCATCTAGGGCTGACCTCAATAGCTTAGGCCATTCCATTTCACTCACTTATCCCTGTCCTGAGCCTGATACCTTGTGTTGGACTAAAGCACCTCTTCCAGAAAGGGATTTGATTTGAAGATATCAAGAAAAGGGGAATTAGCCACTTCCCTTGGCAGTTTGTTCAAATGGTTAATCATCCTGAGAAAAACTTGTGCCTGATTTTTTAATTTGAATTTGTCAGGCTTTAACTCCCAGCCATTGCTTCTTGTTATGCCTTTCTCCACTAGAAGAAAGAGTATT
The DNA here is from genome assembly GCA_007922305.1 of Dermatemys mawii. Lineage (NCBI taxonomy): Eukaryota > Metazoa > Chordata > Testudines > Dermatemydidae > Dermatemys > Dermatemys mawii. The sequence continues at coordinate 3,974,443 of ML677445.1, read as the reverse complement.
TTAGTACGTGGTAGAAGGTGGCTCACCTTATCTTCTCCGTTAGTCCACTTTTCCACAGGGAATCCACTCGCAGAGTTCCCTTTCCCACCTGGAAAGGAAGCCAGAGAAGAGCTGTTCCCTACAGTTTTGCACCCTGCACCTAGTGGGAATTCACTGTACATTTAATATTTTATTAACTTTGGAGTGAAGCCACTCAACTTGCCAATGAAGAAAGGAAGGATGGTCTTCTGGTTGAAGTGCTGGACTGGCTCTTTGGAGCTCTGGATTCAGTTTCTGCTCTGCCACAGAATTTCTGTATGACCTTTGGTGGGGCACGTAAGCCCTGATTCAGTAAGCTGCTTAAGCACATGCCTAACCTTAAGCAGTCCTAATAGGATTACTCGCATGCTTAAACTTAGACACACATTCAAGTATGTTGCTGAATTGGGACTGTAAATCTCTGTGCCTCAGTTTCCCATTTGTGAAGTGGGTATAATTGTCTGGCACCCTTTGTTTGTCTTGTCTATTTAGAATGTAATTCTTTAGGGTGGGATGGTCTCTTTCTACATGTTGGTTCAATAATTCCAGATTCTACTGTGAAACAAATAAATAATCAGGTCAGGAGGTTTGATAGAAATTGTATTTTATAGTATATTTCAGAAACAATACACAGATTAAATATGTAAAGCAAGCTGAGGCAAATACACATTGACCAGGAGACTCGCCGGTTTCTGACTGATGATTCTCTTGCCCTTGATCAGCTGTTTTGAGATCACCAGGAAAGTCAGTAGTAGTGGCACACTTTAAGGCAGGCCCTGTCAGATGAAAGCCTCCTAGCCTGATTTAACTTGAGTGACATACACCGAAGCTGAATCCTTTCTGTGAAAACACTGTCTAAACTTCAACGCTATCTTAGCAGATTATGAAGTAGTCTGAGTAACTACTGCTAGCTAGTGCTTGTAAAACTGCCAAGCTATATCACGTATCATTGCCGAGTTACAGAAAGAAGCCCAGATTTTGGGACTGGCTAGCAATATTAATAGCTTCCAAGAGATCAATTTGATTATATTTATGGGCGAGAGGTGGCGCCTGTCAGGCTATACCCCAAACAGAATCCATTTACACTGGAAAATCTTCCAGTGCAGAGTAATCTGGCTTTAGGACAGCTTTGCACTGGCAGCACAGGTCTTCCTAAATGCAACCTAGGATTTGACTTACTCTATAGGTTACCATCTTGCTCTTGTTCTAAAACATGAACTATTTTGGATAAGACAATGTCTATAATGCACACGACAGAGGCATCTGATAAAAGTTTGTGATCTGTTCATTACGTTACACCTTGCAAAAGGTTTAGCATTGTGGTGAACTCTGAATTGCCATGCATCCTTGTCCAGCTGCTCATGACATAGAGCAATATCTGCAGACTGTTGTTTTCAGGAGAAACAAGGGCTGCAGTAAGGATAAAATATACAGGAGAATCACTAACAGCACCTTGTTCTCATCCAGTCATTTGCAGTGCAACTCGTTTGTTGTTTATTAGTTAGTTGAAAAATGGCTAACTAGTTTTGTGAGAAACTTTGCCATTCAAAGCTTTGACAACAGATCAATTTTTCAGTTTATTAAAAAAAGTGTTTTTATTTTTCCTGATATTTTTATTGAGAACAGTACTGAAAGGGCTATCAAAACTTTTCATTTACCAAAACTCCAGTCCGTAACAAATGAAAAATGTTGATAACCATTTTCATGTCTGCAATATTTTTGATCAAAGGCCATTCTATTATTTATTATTATTTATTTTATAAAAAGTCTTACCTCAAAAATCTTTACATTTTAAACACTACAAGTTGAAACCCTAGAATTTCATTTGTAATGCTGCACTAGTGAACAGGAATTTGGTGGTAATCAGTGGAGATCACCCCTCAGCATAGGTACTGCAGATGGAATTTTGAAAGAATTGTGATTATAAAATTAAAACACTTTCTATCCACTGGACAGTCTCCATTGGGGGTATTTGCTAAAGCACCTATAATATGAATAAAGAAAAAATTAAATTCACTAAGAAGGCTCATCAAGAGTCAGCTGAAATGCTTAAACCAGTTGAATCAGCCACGATTAAATATGAAAGATACAAGCTACCTGTTGTGCATCAACATCAAGTGGTTTTCATTTTGACATCAGCACAATGCTTCCTACTAACATGTTTGCTTTGCTGTTGTCTGGATTCTTTGATATATCCCCAAAAGCAAAGTGAAGCCATTTCCGTGTTGTTATTTGGAAGGATGTTATTTGGAAGCGAATACTTACTGCTGACAAATCAGCACTCTCTCTCTCTCTTAATAGAAATGAAAGCAGAGGCACTGCAGTCCTCTTCCCTTCAAAGAAGAGATGTGCAGAGATTGAAATATTCACTTGTTTGCTTTTTAGTCATGAGCATTAACAACCCACCCACTAGGTACCTAAATAAATTCAGGTTGGGTTGTTTGTATTAGGCATGGATTGCCTAACCAAAGAAACAGAAACAACCCCCCTGCACACACACACTCATCTGGAACCTCTATAGTTTGCACTCTGAAGCCACAATGTGACATGTGTCGGGAGAACAGTTAGAAGGAACTTGTGCAGCTAGATATCTATCTATCTGTTTAGCTGCAGGCACTGACTATATGCCCCAATGGCTCTGCTGTATTGTGCACCACAGGCATTTGCTGACCTGTCACAGTGAATGTTGGGGACCTGCCAACATGCCATACTACATACTGCTGGGACACCTTAGCAGATGTTCAAGTATGCCATCATGGGGGACAAGGGGTGTCCCCCCTGAAATCCACCAATTTGCCTTCTAACCCGAAGGGTCTATGATTCTGTGCTGTTATATAATTTGGGAAATTATCTTTCCAGAAGACAGTGGCTGGATCTTCTGCTGTGCTCAGCATGTTACCTTGGCATGGTAGGGTGGGAGAAGGTTTCTAGGTAAAATTAGCTTACTGTTTCCCCTCAATTTTCAATCTTCTGCTTGTCTGTTGCATCCTTTTTTCTCTTCTTCTCTCTGTCTTGTCTATATAGGCTGTAAACACTTCAGCCTATAGGGACTGTTATTATTTATATTACAATAGCACTTACAGGCTACTTACAGTAGCACAATCCAAGATCAGAGCTCCATTGTGATAGGTCCTGTACAAACGAAGTAAGAAACACTTTGCACCAAAGAGCTTACAATATCTATAGATAAGATAGACAAAGGGTGGGAGGAGAATTGCCCAAGGTGTCACAGCAGGTCAGTGGCAGAGTCAGAATGGAAGCCATGTCTCCTGACTCTCAATTCAATACCCTATCAACTAAATCATATTAGCGCTTGTCTTACTCAGTATGTGTATATACAATGCCTAGCACAATGTGGCCCCAGGATTGGCTGAGGTCTTTAGGTGTTACTCTAAAACAAATCATAAAGAAAGAACAAGAAAGTCAATGCAGTGGTTGGAAATGGCTTATTTGAGGAGCTACGAAATAAAGAATAGACAGAGGCAGTAGCTGGACAGAGAGAGAGAGATGGTAAATGGAAGATGTAGTTTTTCAGCTTGTGGGTGTTAGGCTGGCAAAACGTGCAGAGGCAGATTTTACTGTTTACATATTAGGACAGGAACTCCCGAACAGCACATGAATCCTGGCTTCTTATCAAAGTCCTCTTGCCTCCCTGTGAATGAAGGAATTAACTACATTTTAATAAGGGTTACTAATGAGTGAAACATCCAATTCTAAGACATAGGTTCTTTGCATATTTGACCAGCTAGTATTCTTACTCTATTTCTTCTTCATAGTTCTGTACCTAAGCCAATAGCTCCCGGCGTTCAGAAAATAACTAGAAAATCTGAATCATATTAGATTTAGAGGTTCTATCTCATAGCTTTTCAGAGCATCCTGCATTCCGTGAGAGTTCTTTGGTTCTCTGCAACAGCCCTGCTGCAGGGTAGGGGCTCCCTACCATGTCCTCATTTAGTTAAATGGCAGAATCTTGGGGAACTTGCTGCAGGTGCCACAACATCGAAGACAGACTCAGCATCTGCCACTGGATAGTCAATTTATTTCATATTTAGAAATGTTAAAAGAGAGTGCATGGGAGAGAGAGAAATAACAAAAATGAATTATCTCGCAAAGGTATTCTCCAAGGCCGATTTCATTCAGCATTTATATGCAGGAATTGTTTATAGTGTATCAAGCTGCATAAACTTGTATACTAATTCTTAATGTGGTATGCAGTCTGTGACAACCATCTGCTTAGAATGCCACATTTTTCTCCCATCCAGTCTCAGTGAAATTAAAATATTGACAGGAACAATTTCTACAGGGTGAACAAGTTAATAGAGGAGCTGAAGTTATGTATGCTTTTGGAATTCAAGTTACAACTTTAAATACACACAAAGAGAACACTAAAATAAACACACATATGAAACAATATGATAAACTAAAATAATCACATTTTTCTCATCTGTATTCTTAGAGACAAAAGGTATTTGTCATGTTTATTGATTCATCAGTGTAATATAAAATTTACTATGAAAATAAGAAAGAATTGTTGACTTGCTTCTGACTTCATTAAAACTGTGGAAACTTTTTGCACCAGGCCAAGCTATTTGCTGTATTTTTTGCATAGGATGATGTGGATGTTCTTGTATTTTTTATTTGAATAACTTTATTTGAGGACTCAGGGGATTCATAATGGCCCCAGTTCCTTCCTCCTGCTCTTCAGCAATTGGTAATGGGATATGAAGTCTTTCATTTCTAGATTGCTGGTTTCAAATCAGAATGGGAGGCTGCTGACCAGAAGTTATTACTATTTGATAGTGGATGTGAAAAGTCAGGTCCTAATAGACAGGTGTCCATAACCTAAGACCATCATAAGTAGTATCCATTTTGACAGTGGGAGCAGAGAAGTTGCCCACTGAAGGGACACAAATGAATTGCCCTGTCAGCCCAAGCAGTGAACCCGAGAGATGGGCAGAAGCACCTTACCATCCTTTGTGGGGAAACTTTCACTCCCTGTGTTTGTATTTGTCCTGTAGATAATCAGAGGACGTTAGGCTCCCGGTCTGCCATTCCTACACCTTTCACAAGCATTCAATTCACTTTTAAAACTTGGAGGATCAGCACCTCCACTGTTGTAAACTGATGGAGCTCCATTTAAGTCAATGGATGTCAATTTGCAGCAGCTGAGGATCTGGCTGAAAGGTGAAGAGCTGGTAAAGCTGTAGCTGTGGTGAGTTCTCACCTCGCCTGCCAGGACTATATATGTAGTTTGCACTGGTTCATATGCTCTTTTGTTTCTGTCTGTTCTGTCTTGATGAAAACTATGAGCTACAAATTGCCATGCCGATGACACCTAGTTTTACTGTATATCATTCTAATGATAATTTGAAAGGGATAAGCAGTGTGTTATAACCTGGATAGGAGAAATCCATATTAACATGAGTCAGAATGGGCTGAGATTGAACCCAGGGACGCCCAAATGATGCTAAAATCGGAGGAGAGCAGCACTTTGCTAGACATTTTCAAAGCCATCTCAGAGGGTTAGTGCAGTCTGGACTCTAGGCATAGCTCTAATAGAAACTGACCTCTGTAATGTATGCCTCTTTGACATCGGGGCTGGATTACTACCATCCTCTCTATTGTGGGCTACCTGGGAGACTGATCCATTGCTTGCAGCTAGCATAGAATTCAGCAGCTTGATGGTTGGAGTGGCCAGAGGGGATTGTGCCTACCTGCTGCTCAGATGACTTTACAGGCTGCCTAAACAGACACAGACTGAGTTTACGAGTTTATTTTTGCAGTATGATACACGTAAGAGGGTGGGTCCAGATACCTTGCTAGAGCTGCTGCCCGATATATCCCTTATGAAAACAAAAGCAGTATCAGCAACAACAACTAAAACCTACAGTATTCTCTAGTAAAGACACATGGCCCTTTAACAGTACCTTTGGAAGCTATCATGTTTGGGACAATTATTGTACAATACAGTACTGTTTTTATTTTTACAGCATGTGGGATGTATGCTATCTCCCTCTAAAACATGAGAGTAAGGGTATGTCTACTGTGACAAAGCTCCAAGTTTGTACTTGTGGGTCCTGCGCTTCCTGGCAGATTTAGGGGCCTCAGAAACTCATCTAGGCCCCAGAGTGACCTCCCTTTCTCAGTATAATTGGCAAGAGTCACTGCCTACTGAGTTACCTTCATCATAGGCCAGTATGGAAGGTGGAAAAAGTGGGGAGCCCGGGCCCGCCCTCTACTCCGGGCTCCAGCCCAGGGACCCTAATAGCATCAGCTAAGATGGCTGACCTTTTATCCACAAAACACAATACAATTCCCTGGGCTACTTCCCCACAGCAGTCCCTGCTTCTTCAAACTCCACTTCACCCATACCTCAGGGCCTCCTTCCTTCTGGATGATATGTTGTCCACCACTCAGTCTCACCAGCAGCACAACTTCCTTCCACAGCTCCTGACACCCACAGCCCACCTGACTAACTGGGAGGTTTTTATCTGGTTTCAGCCAGTCCCTGATTGGCTTCAGGTGTCCCAATTAGGCTAGCTGTTTCTGCTCCTTTCTAGACGGTTCTTAACTGGCCCCAGGTGTCTTGATTGGCCTGGAGTAGCCTTTGTTTGGCTATCCAGGGAACAGGGACCTGCACATCCTGAGACTAATATACCTGCCTTCCAGCACTCTCCTATATCCTTCTGGTCTGACTCCGTCACACTACACATGCCATTAAGGTGGGGTGATACATTGAATATAAAATGTATTAGTTTGGTTGTTATTTCTAGCAAAATACTCGCCAATCTCTGTTCATATATTAGAAGGTAAACCTGAGGTGCTGAAGGTAGTTTCTGGGTGACATGGAATGAATCCGTCTCAGTGCTTCAAAACACAAGATTGACATGGTGGAAATAAGTGGGTTCAAGAAGGCCACAGATATATCAAAGTGATACCATGAAAAAGAGAAACAAATATATACAATGTAATATATACACACTGATTTCTTAAACAGATTGGATTCATCAGCATAATAGGATAAGTATATGGAATTTACATTCCACCAACCAAATAAAATATACAATATAGTATAAACACATGGAGGGTTTTCTTAAATGGATTAGATTAATCAGCATAATAGAATAAGTATATGGAATTTACATTTCACACTAAAAATAAAACCTGATTAACCAACCAACAGTTTAGTAGGACCATAGCAGGGATTGAGGCTGGGTATAGTGTCCAGCAGTCACCAGCACTGGAGAAGATCCTAGAGTTCTGGAGCAAGAACCTAAGTTTCTAAAATAGGATTGGGATTAGTTTAGTATAAACACCTCTTCTAGTTATACCAGGCTTGTTTACAGCACCTCAGAATGACCACAAGTGTCAATACCCAAAACCATTGGCCTGTTCATATTTACCACATCCTAACTGAATCCTATGCCAATCCCTTTACATCTTTCATGACTAGAGACATTAAAAACACACAGTGCCAGTAAATTGCAACAGCATGCAAATTATACTCACTAGGTACTTGCATCCTTCAAGTGTCTAACTTATGTTGAAGCAATCGTTTAAATCGTGAATGCCCTGAAATAGTTTCCCCAGTTTGAAAGATTTTGCCAGTTCTAATGGAAAGCTCCATCTGGAACAATTTGAAACTAGGAGAACTTTTTACATACAGCCACTTCACCCCACTGATGAATTTTATTTGTTCAGATTTAGAATTCCCAATTACCTTGAAATGGTATCGCAACAAATTCTGTCACAGTTGTGTTATTCTATGCATATGGGGATAAAGACACTGCATTAACTACTATGCGAGCATAGGGATGGTCTTCAGGCACTGTACTGAATCACAAGACTCTGCTAGGCTTTCTCTGCTGTCTTGGGTAATTCACTGAGCCCAGGTCTATACTTGGGGTGGGGAGTGGGGGGCAGGATCGACCTAAAATACGCAACTTCAGCTACAGGAATAGCGTAGCTGAAGTTGATGTATCTTAGGACAACTTACCTTGGCATCCTCACCATGGGGAGTCGGCCGCTGCTGCTCCCTCGTCGACTCCGCTTCTGCCTCTTGCGGTGGTGGAGTTCCAGTGTCAATGGGGAGAGCGCTCAGGGATCAATTTATTGTGTCTAGACTAGACATGATAAATCGACCTCTGAGAGATCGATCGCTACCCACCGATCCAGCGACTAGTGTAGACCTGCCCTGAATGTCTCTGCACAACTTGGTTCAGAACTCTAGATAGTACCATAACACAATGATAAACCCCTGTGATTGCTTGGTCTGTGGCCTGGATCCACAAAGGTATTTAGGCTCCTACCTTCCATTGAAATCACATTGTACATGGAGCACATCATAATGGGATCACAAATATTGCCACGGCAAAATGCCATCAAGTCACGTTACAACTGAAAAACTCTGAGACAACGTTGCCAGGATGACTGGCTCACAATGACAAATGACATGAACCCCATTGGCAGTATACATTTGAGTATGTCATGTGCCAGTTCTTTATATAGGGTGTTAATGACCCTAATGCTAGAGAAAAAAAATCCCCTTGGTTTGACACGCTGGTTTCTACCCAGACTAAAAGAAGACCTCTTTGCCTGTCTATGTTCAAACAATTACAGCCCAGTTTCAGTCTGGTTTCCCTCTTCCAGTTTCAACAGACTGGAGGCTGTCATCATTAGTCAGATTTATTCGAATATTAAAATGCTCAGAAAGGTGGGAAAAGTTGTCACCAAATGATTGATCTTTTTTTATGTCTGCCCTGCTGCCACTGGATGCTGTTGTTTGGCTGCTCCTCCCATTCTTCATGCCTCACAGGACAGGGCAGAGCAGACCATCATGGTTTCAGAAAAACCAGCTACTCGTAGACTTTAAGGCCAGAAGAGATCATCGTGATTATCAACTGTTATTCCAGGCAACAGGCTTCCCTTTGCTATGTAATAAAAGTTTCAGGCCTGCCTGCATATTCATACTATTTAGTTATTTTAATTGGTTATCTTTATTATTAACTTGCCCCTCCAGAGGCAGATTGATGAGTCAGTATAAATAGTCCCACAACTGTAGTCTCTTATTAATTCCCTATAGTCTTATAGCAGCTAGAGAAATGCCAACTTGAAAGCATAAAAGCATGACTCCCTGGATCATCTAAGAGTGGTCACGGATGTGGTCAGCTGGGATTTTCAGTGGTTTATTTGTCTGTTCTAGAGAGCCAAATGCAAGTTAATAAAAACCATAAGCAATAGAAAGTATTTAGCTATAAGAGCCTGTAGCGGGCCAGTCACCCTGCTCTGGCTCTGAAAGGGTTAAAAGCCAACCCTTGGGGAGAGGTGGGACTGAGAGACAATAAGAAAAGGCTGATTGGGAAAGCAGCCACAGTTTGGGGAGGCAGTCCAGTTAGGAGACAGCTGGCCCTATGAAAGGGTTGTGAACCAGCAGCTGGGGCAGTCTCTCTCTAGCTGTGGAGAGAAAAGGACCTGGCTATCTGGGAGAAAAGGTTGTCTGGAGTGGAGCAGGGCTAGGGAAAGGCCAGAGGAGCTGGGGAGCTCCAGTCTGGTAACTCCCCAGGCTGAAGGCCTTGTTAAAGGCTACAGAAGGTACTGAGGCTACAGAGGTGCAGCCCAGAGATAGGCAGAGTTAGCTGGTCCAACCCCTTTCCAATGATGAGTGGCCATTACACAATGTAGTCTGCCCCAGTGAGCAGGGGCAAGATGATAATTGGCAGTAGCCATTGAGGCAAGATGGGTTTAGCAGGTTTGGGTGTTCACCTTGGAGGGGAGACCCTGAGTGATTGAGTACTTCTGGGGCAGAACCCCAGGGAAAAGAATGTCCAGGAGGGACATGGGGGCCAGCGGCAGGCACCAAGAGGGTGCTCTGTGGGCTGGAGAGCTAATTCCTTGGACACCCAGCAGGAGGCACCAGGCTGGTGAGTCTTCGACCTTGCTATAGAGGCCTCCACACAAAAACCTGATTATTGCAGAACTCCAAGGAATTCCATAAGCTAATCTTCATGTCCTTCTCCAAAATCAAGGAAAAGAAATGTCTCTTTTAAAAGAGCAACACAAGGTAGAGACTTTAAGCAATGGACCTTCAATATAGATGGGAATACTATATACTGTAAATTGGGGCAGGGACCTGTAGATAGTGCTCCCCTACAGATCTGAGAGCTATCCCTTCCCAGATCCTAGCAAGAATTTCTGCCTTTTTAGTCAGACTTAGAGTATCTTACTTTGATGCACAACGGATCACTCAAAAATAAGAGATCACTCACTCATCAATGTGGCGAAGAAGACAATTCTGAGTGTGATAACATTTTCTGCTTGATTCCCAGAAAGCATAAAAGAAAACCAACAACAAAAATTCCTAGAACAAAACCAGCACTGTCCCAGGAAAGACTAATGTAATTCATTCACATAAGTGTATGCTATAGGTATCCATAATTCACCTGAGCGTGACATACACCATGCCCATTTCACAAGCATATTTATAAACGGAAAAAAATCTCATGAATCTGGAATCATAAAACTGAGCAAATAAAGGTGTGCATCCAACTTAACATACAGTGTAGTAAGCACCCCTCTGTCATTCTGTGCCAGAATAAATTGTAACACCTGTTCGGAAGGAGAAAATCTACAGCATGTGATGTTTAAACATTCCTGAATTCTGAATGTTAAAGATGTTGACAAAACCGTAAGGTGTTTATGGCCATTGACTGCTTCAGGAGAAGATGGGGCCCTGGTTAGTTTCCAGACTGATGAAGAAATTCAGCAATTAGCATTCAAGGTCACATTTTGAGCTCAGAGTTGAAATGCTGCCACTAGAAATGAAAGTGAGTCATTCACCTTCCCAGAAATATGCCTAGCATGAAACTGGATATTACCTAACAGACAGTACAACCAAAAGAGCCTCAGCAGACCCATTAATGAACTGGAGCATGCTGACTGTTTATGAACAATTGCCACTACAGCCAGATTGCTGGAGTTGAACAAAGCTCTGTTGTTTGCCAACTGGTGACCCCAAATGGTTATTGCCATCAGCAGAGGGGAAAATTCCAACTATGTGATGTCTCTCCCTATCTTTGCCAAGAGCCATTTCTGTGACCACCGAGCTTCACACCAAGACTCCGTCAAATGCAAAAAGTTTTCTGAATGTCAAATCAGAATAAAACTGTAGATCAAATATAAAGGATGCATTGACCAGCCACAACCCCCTTTCTGGTGCTTAAAAAGTATCTTCTACATTTTCAAATCTGTATTAAGCTATGCAAACTGACATGGATTTTTCTTCTCCCCTGTTCTCACTGTGGTGATCTAATACCTTACGTAGAATTCACTGCCTAGAAATTTAACCTTCCTCATAGTCATAATTCAAATAACCATCAACTTTACAGCTGTTAACTTTCAGCCCTGACTTGGGTTGCCAGGCGTCCAGTTTTAGATCGGAACATCCGGTCGAAGAGGGACCCTGGCGGCTTGGTGCTGACTGAGCTGTTAAAAGTCTGGTTGGCAGTGCAGTGGGGCTAAAGCAGGCTCCTTGCCAGCCCTTGCTCCGTATGGCTTCCAGAAGCAGCTGGAGTGTCTCTGCATACCCCACCCTGAGTGCCGGCTCTGCAGCTCCCATTGGTCAGGAACTGTGGCCAATGGGAGCTGCAAGGATGGCACTTGTGGGCATGGGCAGCATGCAGTGCACAGAGTCACTTGGCCACGGGTCCCAACTAATGGGAGCTGCAAAGACGTCTGCTTCCAGGAGCTGTATAGAGGCAGAGAGCCTGCCTTAGCCCTGCTGCACAGCCACCCGGGAGCCAACTGAGGTAAGCGCCACCCAGCTGGAGCCCAACCCTTTGTCCCAGGTCAGAACCTCCTCCCACACCCTATCTCCCTCCAAGAGGCCACACTCCACCATCTGCCCCAGCCCTGAGCCCACTCCCATATTCCAAACCCCTTGGTCCCAGACTAGAGCCCGCACCACTAGCCAGAGCCCAGTGAAAGTGAGTCAGAGTGAGAGAGAGTGATCAATGGAGGGATGGAGTGGGTGGGGCAGGGGTGGGCCCTCAGAAGGGGCGGGGCAGGAGGTGTGGCAAGGGTGTTTGGTTTTTTGCAATTAGAAAGTTGGCAACCCTAGTCCTGACTGGCCTTTGAAACATAACATTTAGAGCTTAGCAAAAAGTAAACAAGATTCCAACTCCGCAAAATCCAAATATATCAGCTTAATTTTGATGTCCTTTTTATCTTTTCACATGGAAATACAAGCTCTGTCTTGTCTGCCATTAACTTTGTTGGGGCGGGGGGGCATGGAGCAGCATTCATGTCACACTGCCTGCCAGTACCTGGCCCAGGCTGGGGAAGCTAATGATCCAACCAGCAGACCAAATTTGGTGATGAATCCTGGTCACGTGCTACCTGAGGCATATTGTGCATATGCTAAGAAGAAGAAGAAGAAGATTAACTTTGTCAGCCACTAATGAGCAAACATTGTCAGCTTGTGACACTTTCCTGGTTCTGGATTAGGGTTGGATGAACAGTTCAGGAATGTAATTGTACCTAAAAGGACATTTTATAGTAGGCAGTTGCATTCTTTTGTGAGTTCAGTTGGGTAATGTAGCAATGTGATATCATGGCATTTGCAATAGGACACAGCTGTCATCCTATCAAACCACCAGTCCAGATGTTTGCTGTACTTTGGTGTCCTATAACCAGGGTGGAGATTGTTATTTGCATGAAAGTTTGCCAGATATTGTAGTCTATTTAGAATTAAGCAAAACATTTCTAAGAGTTTTGTCCTAACCTTGGAGCTGATCTTGAGAGGTATGAACATTTGCGACTTCCGCTTTTACTTACACTGGAGTTTTAGGTGCTCAGCACCATTGGGGATTAAGCCTGTTTCTTTGTTTCGGGTTATGTGATTTTGCACACCCTGAGTTATGCAAAATTACCACTGAATCTCTTATATGTTCAGATTATTTGTTGCTTTTATTGCAGTAGCACCTAAAGAGCCAGAGATTAGAGCCCTGTTATCCTAGCCTAGGCCTGCACAACATGCGGCCCGGGGGCCACATGCGGCCCTCACAGGCTCACAGTGTGGCCCGCGGGGGGTAAGTAGGAGTGGGGCAAGCCAAGCGGTAGGGTAGGGGGAAGCGGATGGCCGGGGTGAGGTTTTTCGGCCCACAGCTGGTTTTTTTGCAGTAATATGGCCCTCGCTGCTTTCTGAGTTGTGCAGGCCTGTCCTAGGCAAATAACACAGATCATCCACACTGCAGAAAGTTCACAGTCTAGAGTTTAAACAATATGCAGCTGATGAATAAGACACATGGTGAAGGAGCTCAGAGCACAAAGTAACAGTAGAGACGAATGCACTTCCCAGTTAGTAATTGGAGCTGGTTACCAGCATGCATAACCAATACTGCAAGGTGATGATTTGTAAGCACCCTGGCAAATGCAAGTTAATATTTTGCATCTTAAACCATTAACCAGCTCTGGTTTGTTCAAAGCTGAGCCCCCTTCTTAAGGAACCTGGACAAAATATTGGGGTTTGTAACAGAACAAGGAGCCATTTTTGCCAGGTTTCCGTTTTCATGTTACATATCTATAGGTAAAAACCAAACCTATACATGAGAGAAGTTGCTCATGTTTCAGTTCCATACATACAAATGAATGTACATTTTTCTTACTGTTGTCACTTTAACTTACCTGGGAAAGCACCTTGATGCATATTAATAGGGTGGCTACCACTGTGGATGCGGGCCATCCAGAGGAACAATCTGTCTTTGTGTCTTTGCAAAACAGAATGGTCAGATTCCAGCAACCATTGGTAGAAGCCAGAAAACAGCTGGTCTGTACCATTTTTTTGGCATTGTTTGACAGACTTACCACAAACAGAACCTTGGCTGCATTCTGTATCTTAGCAGAAGAAACCAAGGTCTATAAAAAAATGAGTTCCCAGTGTAAATAAGCTCACTCTATAGTATGCTAACACCCTATTAACAAAAGAGATCTGATGATTATAGTAGTAAATAATGTTTCTCTCAAACAAAAGCTCACTGTTGTAATGATTATTGTTTTGTCTCTGATATTTACATGGCAAGGATTTGTAAACCTGCTAAAACTTCCTGAATAAATAAAAGGTTAGTCCCTTTCTGGTTATTGGTAAATAGCCCATGATGCAATATGATGATTATCCTATGTGTATTTTAGGGATAAAGTCCAAAGTGTAAACCCTTGAGAATAAGAGCTCACTTCTTTGTCCAGAAAAATTTATTCTTTGGTATTCTGGCTAATTGTACTATGAAGGAAGGTTTACAGATAACAGATTTTTTTTTTGGTATTATATTACTTTCAGGACCCATTTCAAGCAGAGGAAGCTTGAACCCAAAACAATTCAGAAATTGAGACTTGTATCTTTAAAACAATGATATACTCCAAATGTATAAATAAAAAATAAATCTGTTCACAACAGGTCCACGATATATTTTTAACTCTTTATAGTGGTCAGATTTAGGGCTATACTCAATATTTACTGTAGGTGGGAACTTCCATCACATAGGTAGTGTGGTTTGGTTGAAATAGTCAACAAGATTCTTTTTCTCCAATCTGTGATATATACATGGAAGTTAAAGATCTGAAGACACTCTCTGGAAAGCACAGGGTTAGCCCTAGTATTCTCTATTTCACTCAAGCAAGTTCTGATGTCCATAACTACTGGTGAGTTTATAGTAGCTCCCCTCCCTAAACAGACACTACACATCCAGCATCTAGCTCAAAATGTTGTAATGAACCTTGGGATATCGTTAGCTAAAACCAGATTCTGTTCTGTTCTCTTGCTTACCTGGATTGTTGTCCTGTGTTCTGTCTAATTTGGGGCCAGATTTTCAGAAATGCCTAGCACCCAGAATCTTGAAAATCTGGCCTTTTAATTATGCTTTTTCTTCAAGTTGAGAACCATTTCTTAATCTATCTTTGTACAGTGCTGTGTACATTTATGGATAGATATTTTGTTCATTATTAGTATTTATGTAGAATACTACTATATGTATTTTTTTAAACAGATTGGCTGATTATTTTTTCTATTGTTTTTAAAAGTATGCCTTGGGCATCACTAAAAACAGGTTTACTGTTTTCTGAGTTAAAAGTAGCTATGAAAGCATGCAGACTCATGTTTTGCTTATGCTTTTTGCACTTTCACTGTTCAGCTGAGAAATGCCAAACACAGACATCCTGGAATTATTGTACCTGACCAGTTACCAGATGACATGTCCCTTCTCCTTGAAACTTTGGTAGCTGGATCAAGCACTAAGGGCATAAAATCCAGCAAATCTAGGAGGAAAGATAACATTTTTTTTAACAGAGCTAGATAAGTGCTTTTTTGGCTCATAGTATGAGTAGAGAAAGTTCAGGAAGAAAGACTCTAGAAGTGGATGTCAATATGTCTTCCTTGTTGAGCGTCAGTGATTGATAGAGCAACAGAAGAAAACATACCAGAGGCCTGATTCAGCTTTGCTGATGCAGAGAAATGTAATCATATTACAAATATAATCATTATATTTTGCATACTGCCTTATATCAGTCAGACTTCCGGTCTGTATGGGATTCATTGCCACCAGAGAGGGTAGGCACAATTCCTTCCACTGCTCTCCATCAAGGTTACTGCCAGGGAAGCAACTTGAAATTTTTCTGGCAGCTCCTTAGTGTCCTTTCAGGTGCAGGCTGCTGTGGAAATGTGCTGAATCAGCACATCACTGGATACCCACCCTGGGCCCAATACCTATTTTCTAGCCAGTGCTCCTGTCTTTTAGGTCTGGTCAGGCTATGGACCCCTGATGGAGTAGAGGCTACAGCTGCTGTCTGCAGACAGAACTTCCCCCACTGGTAGATTTTCTATTGGTGGTGGTTTCTGTCTTAGTCTATAGAGAGGAAATCTTAGTTGGAGCTGCTAGGAAAAATTCAGGTAAAATATTTTTCCATCAGTATTTGCTGATTCATTGAAATCAAAACGTTTTGCTGAGGTGGTTCAATTTCAGTTATGTTCCAACAGAACACAGGTATGGGGGATACAGAACTCCAACGGCCAGGTTCTGTCAGAAACCTGCCTGGTTTAACTGAGAACTTGCCCACCCAGCTCCTTGGCGGTTCACCTGCCAGATAGCATTGGGGTCAGATACTTCAGGACTTCTGGGGCTCCATTCCTTTTTGCAGAGAATTTCAAAATGTTTGGGTTTTTGATTCCATTTACAATGATACCAAATTTAGAAATGTCCAAATTCTCCACTAAATGAAATTCCCTTCTCATGTAGTACTTGTCTTGAATCTGTTGTTTGAATACAGACAGGTGGGAAGAGTGCTCTATAACATGTTTTCCATCTGATGATTTTTAATAATAATATAGAACCGTCCATCTGAGGCTCTAACAGCAAATGAAGACTACAGATCTCTTGACTGCCTATCCTGGGATAGCTCATGTACGTATCACAGAGACTCGGTCTGCTGAGAAAGCTTCCCTTTTGTCACCTTCTCCTTCAGTTCCATTTAAATCTTCCTGAGCTCCTCAACTGTCGCATCTGAGGGCTTCGGTTCCATATTGAAATGTGAAAGAGAATGAACCAGAATGTGGGCTGATGAAATTCTGCAGTGATGGATGGCACACACTCTAGCCTCCACTCTAAGATGCTCAGTTATTAATGTGTGAGCATGCACAGCAGTGGATTTTTCATGGTGCCATTTTTCTGTTTATGAATTGTCAGCAAACAGACTTTGATTTTTACCCATGTATTCATTAGGTCAGATTCTCAGCTGGTATAAATCAGCACAGCTCCATTGAAGTCAATGGAGCAATGCTGATTGACACCAACTATGAGTCTGTCCCATTTGGCCTGATCGAAAGCTAATGGAAATCAGTGAAATCTTTCCATTGATTTTAACAGGCTTTGCTGCATAAATTCTTAAGAAAATTGTTATACCTGCCTCTTTCAGCCTATGGGCTATTCATGAATTATTTGTTTTGGCTATTTGTTGTTCTTGGTGTTTTTTCTAACTGACACAATGACTGGAAGTTTATCCAGTACAAAAATCACGTTAAGAGAACATTAAAGATGCACCGTTAGGCTGCGTCTACATTATCCCTTTTTCCTTACAAGATTCCTGCTGTTAACCCCACTTCAGCTCCTTCAGTGACAGCTTTAATGCTGACAAGGATCTGGCATCTACTATTGTTTTTACCATCACATTGTCTAACTCCTGCTCAGAGCAAGTCTAGATGACATGACAGTAAAATACTTAGGGCTAGGAATCCCACTATTGCTATCAGCAGTGGAATTGCACTGTGGATAGTAATGATGGAATATTCCAAGGGAAAAAAGCCTAGTGTAGACAAAGCCTTAGTATGCAGATGTCAGGAAATGCCAGAGGAGAGGTTTTTTGATGTAGGCACTAATGGCATTCAGGAAATATCACTGAAATTCCTAGTGACAAAGAGTCCTGTGGCACCTTAAAGACTAACTGAAATTTTTTCAGAGCATGAGCTTTCGTGGGCTAATACCCACTTCGTCGGATGCATGCAGACATGCATGCATGCATGAAATTCCTAGGTCTTCCTCAAACTTTCTGTGTGACTTTGGACAAGTCACTTAGTCTCTCTGTGTCTCAGCTCTCCATGCCTAAAATGAACATGATAATAGTTCTTCACCCCACAGAGATGTCCAGATGATACATTCATTAATGTTTGTGAGGTATTTAGATGTTGCAGTGAGAGAGATTTGCAGAAGTGCCTATGTAACTTAAAGAGCACCAGTCCCATCTTCATTACTTAGGTGTTTTTGGAAATCCCACCCAGTGAAAGTTTCTGCAAACAGGGGCATCAGATGAAAACTAATATGAATTCTTAAGTATTACACTTCTGCTATAAAACAGGACCTAGATACTAGTATTACATAAAAAACCACAACATTCCCTAAACCCTTGTGTAAACAAAACTATACTCATACAAATGACCATCTGAATGCAAACCAAAAAGCACAGAAACATGGATAGATCCATCCACTAAATGTTCATAAACACCATTTTGCATTATTCAGTCAGGTCTAATTGTTGTTTTGACGGTGTCCTTTTTAAAGTAGATTTTAAACAAAAAAGAACTTTGTTTTTTATTTTTTACATTTGATAAATTGGAACAAAACTATGGATGTCAGCAGCAACTTGTTTTACCTTTACTTGTTTTCCAGTTGGTTTTTGCTGACATCAGTACATTTAACATCATTACACATCACTTGTTTCAGAATAGGTTTAGTCCAAAAATTTTATGAACCTCACTCCTCTGCTATCAAGAAATTATTAGACTAATGTTCTAAGGGCTGATCTGCATAATATCTGAAATATGAATATAAGCAACCTATGGTATCAAAATAAACATTAAACAGCTTCACGGTTGGAAAGAGCTACACACTGGTTTACAGGTATTTAGACATGTGAGTAAGACTATGTTTCTCAACACGTGAGTTCCTTATTCAGTAGTAACTGTGGTAATGCAGTGTAAAATAGCACTGTGAGTCTCATCCATTGTATAATAAAGATCTCTACTAGCAGTGTAGAGTGACCCTTCTGGGCCAGGTTCTGTGCTGTGCCTTCGCCAGCCCTGACCAGTCCCCCAGCATGCCCCTAAAACAGGGGCTGCATAGAGGGGGTGGTATAGTGCCAGCTATGGCGGCTTTACTCTGCCCTTGCTTTAGGAGTATTCCCCTGAGGGGAGTTAATCCATTTTTGTGCCCCTTTATGGTGGCTGATTTGCAGAGTGTGCAACTGGGCCTTTCATTGAAGGGAGTGCAAGAAAGTTATTGCCTCAGATTATCACAAAGGACTTTTCATCAAAAAGCTATGTGGAGGGGGAAACCTATGTGTAAGCCTCAGAGAAAGGACAGAGACAGCAAAGACAGCATCCCGCTATGTAACAACCTGTCGCCAGATCAGGAATGGACACTAATGACAAGTGGATACAGGGGATAAAACGCAAACACAGTGTGAAGCCCTCTCCTGGACAGATCACACCTACTTCTGACAGATACCTGTGGGCTCTGTTTCTTTTACACTTTGACAAAATTGCCTTGCTCATTATGCCAATAAAGTGTCACTGAGCTGAATTTTGTCGTGCAGAACATAACATGCTGTGTGGTTGAATCCATCACTCCACCTTATAAATGTTGCCATTATATTTCAGGAACATCAAAATCCACAACAAATTAACCCATTTCTTCTTCAGGGGAAATAAGGCAGTTTTGACAAAACAAAATTTTTTGCATGCACATTAAGTATAGCTTTTCCCTAGGAACCACTTTGTTTACAAATTTGTTGTCGTTCTGTTAAAATTCAAACTCTGAATGCATCAGTGCCTAAGAAATTGAAGAAACTTGCTTTTGGGAATGTACATTTTAATGTATTTTTATGATGTCGGGAAATGTACATTTTAATGTATTTTTATTATGTCGTTTTTCCTCCCTATTTTCAACTGTCCGCTGTGGATGAATTGTAGAGCAATGCATCATTTCTTTAAGTGTTTACCCATAAAAA
The DNA here is from genome assembly GCA_007922305.1 of Dermatemys mawii. Lineage (NCBI taxonomy): Eukaryota > Metazoa > Chordata > Testudines > Dermatemydidae > Dermatemys > Dermatemys mawii. The sequence goes on along the minus strand of ML677445.1, from coordinate 3,954,883 downwards.
GAAGGAAAGAGTGGAAGCAAATGATGTAGACTAAAAGAAAAATAGTTTTTATAAGACCTTAATAGCTACCGTTTGTGTGCAGCCCTCAGTTTACTCCACTCCACAGATTAACTTTAACCTTCGGTAGAGCATCCCCAAAGACCAGAACGTATTTTTGGTTGTTAAACAAATGAAGGATTTGACATGTTTCCACCATTGTTGCTGAAAACAAAATGAAATGGTTTTAAAATGAAAGCCATGCATCCTTTCGCTTGTCTAAAATGCTAGGGACAGTTGTTGTAACTCAGAAGCTAACTGTGCTGATCTGTCACTCCCTTGGCTTTTCTGCTTGTTTTACTTTCCCCATTTTAATATTTTACTTACTTCTCCTGTTATTCTTTACATTCTTTTTTTCTCTAGTGTCTCTCTGTGCTCATGAAGATTAAGTGACTTACAGCAGTGGACATGTGTCTTTTGGCAGGTTTTCTCTGCGTGCGTTCACAGGCCAGATGCATTCAGACAACTGCAATGAAAGCTCTCCTGTGCCAAAGACATTGCTGCTGCGACCCGGAGAAAGAACCATCTGTAGGGGTGACAATTCAATTCCCGTACCCACTCATCTCTGACCTTGCGTAGAGTGCAGCTCCTGAAACGTGTCACATTATATTGTGGGTTGTTTTGTGTTATGGATATTTCGTGCTCTGTATGTGGAATCTCCCAGGATTTGAACAAGAAGTGAAAGGTGAGGGCTTATGAGATAAGCAAAGAGTGGCTGAGATGCAGTAGCTTAGCAAAGCTGCCATTGGCTCAGATAGAGGGAGAATTCCTCCTGCTCACCTAGAAGCATTTGCCATAAGGATCACAGTTTGGGTTTCAGCTGAAGTCATGTCCAGTGCAAATACTCAGTAAATATCCTCCTAAATATATAAATGGGTCCCCACCAGGGACAAACAAATCTAATTATGACAGCTTAATTGTTGGTCTCAGTTACTAATTCACTACTGATCAAAGCTCACAAGGAAGAAGGATGACTCTGTGTTAAGAACTGCACACCACACACTGTGTGTGGCATCTCATTTTGGCATTACTAACGGTTGGAACTTGGATTGTGGGCAGAGGTTGGAAGAGAACTATCATTTATTTCCCATCTGACCTCTGGTCCTTTCAGGGACTAAGATTTGGTTTTAAGGTTTGGATTCTAAGTAAATGACAAAACCACTTGTTTGTCTCTCTGGACTTTTTCCTAATAATTTCTTCTTTTCCAGTAGGCCAAATCCCCAGGAATCTGGGTATTTTACTTTTGCAAATGGACAGTGATATCTGTTTATTTGTGTGCATACCTATCTAATTTGCTAGCACAATCTTAATTACATCCACAATTGTACACACTTTTGTTTTCAAATTAGGCCATGAATTTCTCTGAAACATGGATTCCAGAAGAATGTTCCAAATAATACAATATTCCTGTAATTTTATTTCCATTATTCAGACTCATGCCTTTCTCTACCTATAGAGCTAGTTAAACTATTCATTGCAAATAAATTATCTCACAAATTTAGCTTTTTTTCAGTTTCCAAACTGATTCTGATTTCTATTACTGTATTTGTTATTTGCAAGTGACCATCAATTTCCTGGAACAATTTTCAACCTATGGTTTGCACTCTATTTGGTTTGACTATTCATGGTTACCTAAGTCGCATAGAATTATTGTCCTTTTCTAACTTGTAGCAGACATTTTAAACAGGAAAACGGTGAATGATGAAAAAAATTTGAATATTGAATACTGTTGTTCATGCACAAATATATACTTCCCACTCGAATATAGGTATTCATATGAATTCCTCAAACACTGTAAAATAGTCCATTTGCATAAGTATTTGTGAATAGCAAATTTAAAAAGTGCTAAAACATGGTAAAATGAACATAATTCAAATGTTTTACATATGTACTGTTTATTATTCTGCCAGCTTTTTGTTCCACTCAATGAAAGGGTAAGTTGGGCACGTCTACTTTAGCATCTAACCAGGATCTGTTAGACATAATTTGCCATGATGTAGGATTTCCTCTTACATGCAGCTCTGGAAGGGGGAGCAAATATGAGGCAGGCAAAGAATGGCTTACAGCTCAGACAAGCTGAGTCCAGCTTCTCTTGGTTCAGTTGTCTTTGGCTCAGTTGAACTTCAACCATTGATCACACCATTGTGGGCTGAGTCTCTGCTATGACAATGAGAAGGACATGGAGACAGTATAATAAGGTGGGAGGAATCCAATAACTAGTTATGGCCACATTAGTTGTTACCAGCGACTTGCAGACATAAGAAGAGATGTACCCACTAAGCACTCAGACTCTTCCCTTTTGATATTTTTTAGCTATATGCCTGCAAATATACTTACACATCTGGACACTGTGAAAAGGCAGGCATAAAATTACTCCTACATTTAAGAAATTATTTTTGTATCAGGTATGATCTTTGTTACCTTTAAACTAATTAAAGCGCCAGAGAAAGTTGAAGAGTAATGAAAATAGATGGAGTTCTGTATGCTGACAGAAGACTACATTTACAACAGAAAAATATGACAAGGACAGTAGACAGATGCTGAGAGAAAAACAGCTATTATTTACACTTGAATGCTCTGCAAAATCATGAGAAAATGGGAGTGGTTTAGACTTCTCCTCTACACTATATGCAGTATAATCATTAAAACATCCATGCTATAGAAGAAAATATTAATGAGCTTCATGGATGATGATGATATTTATATAGTTGCATTTGTAATGCTAAGCTCAAGCTTGCAAACACTGGTGTGTCCACAGGGCTCCATGGATAGGTCTGGAAAATAGGGGATCTGCTCTTGGCTTCTGCAGCAAGATCAGACAGTCTGACACAGCCCCGACTGGTTAGACAGACACAACTTGCCTTTGCTGAACAGCAAATCTCATCTTTCCTCAGGCAGGTGTATGCCAGGGGATTTGGGATGGCTAGTTGTGGGGTATTATTATTTATGGTGAGTTGTTAACTGCTAAATGGGCCATTTGGGAGAGTAAATGGGCTCTATTGTCAGGCATCCTTGGGTGGTACAGCCTTTTGATTTGTATGTTTCATATTTATACACGTGCCTGGAACTTGGTTAGGTGCTTTTAATAAATCTAAGTAAATATAAATAAATAGTGATGACATTGTTATTATTATTTAAGCTTCATTCCATCACTTTAAATGATTGCTTCTTCTCCGGCTCGCTTTCATAAAAGAAACAACTGAAGGAAAGCTCAATGCACCAGAGGGCTGTGCTTGTCTAAAGACCTGTATCTTTCTCTGGCTCTCCCCCCTTCATTGTTTATATTACTAGGCAGTCTGAGCCCAGCCTTGTTTGGAGACAGCTGTTGGGGTGCAGGCTGCTCTCATGTTATGCTGGCTCCCCCTTCAGTCCTCTTAATGCTAACAAGCTGCTTGTTACAGCTCTTCCTGTATTAACACCCAACTAATTTGCCTTTATCAGGAAATGAGCCAAGTATGTATCATATTCCATTGCACATTCTACTGCAGAACCCCAGAAAGGTTTTCCTGATCCCTGTCTGCTAGAGGTCGTTTTTTTTTCTTCATGAAGCATTTCATTGAAAACTTTTTCATTGGCATCAAACTCTTTTTTGAGTTTTCATCAAAATTTGAACCTCTCTCCCTCCACCCACCATTGGTATTCAGTTGTTCAGCAAATACCTGCAACTAGATGACAAAGGATATTTTCCCAGGATTTTTTTTTCATTTAGGGGAAAAGCCGTTTTATGTACCCCCTGCCTGCAAAAACAAAATAAAATATATGTTGATGGGAAATTTTTAGTCACTTTTACTGTCTAAAACAGCCTTGCATCCATGTTAAAGCTTTGAGAACAATGTTTAAATAGGGGTTAAACGTGGCATTTGTTAACCAAAGAAAGTTAGTGCAATTTTTAAAGCCCTGATGCAAGTAGTCCCATGGATCACTTAAGTGCCTGTTCCTCCTTTCATTGGTATGAGTCTATGACAGACCTTCCATTGACTTCATCATGTAGAATCATGCCTCAAATCTGAAGGAAAGCAGCCATAACAGATGCAAACTCTCCCCACATAAACAGCCCTGCTGCATTTCTTTGAGTGGTGTTCTACACTACAGAATGAATCATAGCTGGAAGGGACCTCATCTAGTCCAACCTGCTGCTCAAAGCAGGACCAACCCCCAATTGAATCATGTAACAGATTTTTGCCCCATATCACTAAATGGCCCCCTCAAGGATTGAACTCACAACCCTGGGTTTAGCAGGCTGAGGCTCAAACCACTGAGCTATCCCTCTCACATCGCACTTGCCCAAACAGACATAAATCTCATGACTCACTGGGTATGTATACACTACAAACTTATGTCAATTTTGTTAAGGTCGATTTTGTAAAGCAGACTGTATAAAATCGATTTTGTGCATCCACACTAAACACAGTAAGTTGGCATTGTTCGTCCACACTACAGTGGGAAGCGTCAACATAGCGAGTGGTGCACTGTGGGTACCTATCCCACAGTTCCCAGAGTCCCAGCAGGCACCATTTCCAGTGGTGCACTGTGGGTAGCTATCCCACAGTTCCCAGAGTCCCAGCAGACGCCATTTTGAGCTTCCTCCATTCCCAAACCTACCCACCCCGCAGTGCCCCTCCCGCTGTGAAAGCAATTGCAAACAGTCATTTTGCGCGCTTTTGCTGCTTGCGCTGACGCCATAGCAGTGGAAGCATGGAGCCTGCTCAGGTAACCGCTGCAGTAATGGCTGTTGTGAACACCTCGCACATTGTTGTGGACTTTATGCTGCATCGTATACACAAGATTGCGATCAGGAGACGACTGCGCTATCAGGAGGGTGACGACACTGATGAGGACATGGACACTGACTCTTTTGAAAGTAGGGGGCCCAACAACCTGGCAATTTTGGTGGCAATGGGGCAGGCTCATGCTCCGGAACGCCGAATCTGGGCCAGGGAGACAAGCGCTGACTGGTGGGATCGCATAGTGCTGCGGGTCTGGGATGACTCACAGTGGCTCAGAAACTTTCGCATGCGTAAGGGCACGTTCATGGAACTTTGTGACTTGCTTTTCCCTGCCCTCCAGTGCAAGAATACAAAAATGAGAGCAGCCCTCACAGTTCAGAAGTGAGTGACGATAGCCCTGTGGAAGCTTGCAACGCCAGACAGCTACCGGTCAGTCGTGAATCAGTTTGGAGTGGGTAACTCTACAGTGGGGGCTGCTGTGATGCAAGTATCCAGGGCAATCATTGATCTGCTGCTATCCAGGGTTGTATGTCTGGGGAACGTGCAGGCTATAGTAGATGGCTTTGCCGCGCTGGGATTCCCTAACTGTGGGGGGGGGAGGGCTATAGATGACACTCATATCCCTATCTTGGCACCAGACAACGAGGGTGCAGAGTACAGAAACCGCAAGGGGTATTGTTCAATGGTCATGCAAGCACTGGTTGATCACAAAGGACGTTTCACCGACGTGTGTGGGATGGCCGGGAAAGGTTCATGACACTCGTGTGTTCAGGAACTCTAGGCTGTATAGACAGCTGACGCAAGGGACTTTCTTCCCAGACCAGAAAATTATTGTGGGGGGTGTTGAGATGCCGATCGTTATCGTTGGGGACCCAGCCTACCCCTTAATGCCCTGGCTTATGAAGCCATACACGGGATCCCTGGACAGGAATCAGGGGCTGTTCAACTATAGGCTGAGCAAGTGCAGAATTGTTGTGGAGTGCGTATTTGGCCGTCTGAAGGCCAGGTGGAGAATCCTACTTACTCGCTCAGACCTCAGCGAAAGAAATGTGCCCATTGTTATTGCTGTTTGCTGTGTGCTCCACAATCTCTGTGAGAGCAAGGGGGAGACATTTATGGCGGGTTGGGAGGCAGAGGCAAATGTCCTGTCCGCTACTTACGGGCAGCCAGACACCAGGGCAAGTACAAGAGCCCATCAGGAAGTGCTGCGCCTCAGAGAAGCCTTGAAAAACAGTTTTGTGACTGGCCAAAATGCTGTTGAAAACCCGCTCCCTTGCTCTGCTCTCCGATAAGCCTCCCACCCTCCAGCCCTATAGAGCTGTTGAAAACCCTCTCCCTTGCTCTGCGATAAGCCTCCCACCACCCAGCCCTATAGAGCTGTTGAAAACCCTCTCCCTTGCTCTGCTCTGTGATAAGCCTCCCGCCATCCTTATTCCCTTCCCCCACCCCCATTTGCGGAGTAAATAAAGTCTCTTTTTTAAAAAGCATGCATTCTTTAATGATTCTTCACAAACAAAGGGGAAGATTGGCAAGTAGCCCAGAAGGGGTGGGTGAGGAGGAAAACCAGTCGGTGTGGTGGATGGGGGGAGGGGGAGACAAAGACACAGCACATTTTAAAAACTTTTCTGAGAAACTGAGCCGCATGCTGCTTGTGTTGTATTGTGGGGTAGAGTGGGTCGGTTCCCGGAGCCTCCCCCACCCCGCGTTCTCACCCCGCGTCTGGGTGGGGAGGCAATGGAACTTGGGGAGGAGAGGAGGTGGTTACACAGGGGCTGCAGAGGCAAACTTTGGTCCTGATGAAGCTCCACCAGACACCGGAGCATGTCACTTTGCTCCTCCATTATCTGCAGCATTGCTTCCATCCTCCTTTCTTCACGCTCCTGCCATCTCTCCTCCCGCTCCTGCCATCTCTCCTCCCGTGCTGCTACTGCTGCCCTGGATGTGCTCTGGGACTCTACAAATTTTTCTCTCCATGCTTTGTTTCGAGCTGCCTCACTGCGGGAGAAATTCATGAGCTTGGCAAACAAATCTTCTCTTGTGCGCTTCCTTCTCCTTCTCATCTGCGCTAGTGTCTCCGAAGGGGATGTTAGCGGGGGCAGGGGGAACCACACTGGCTGTAGGAGGAAAGAAGAAAAAAGGTTATAAGATAGATACAATCTCTAGGAAAAAGGTTATAAGATAGATAGATATATTCTCCAGAACAATGGGAACAGTCTTTCACGATGAAACAAAGTATTCACAGAGTGCATATGCTTTCTGTACAAGGTCGCATTTTGCACCTTAAATTGAGTGCCTGTAGCTTTCCTGTACAGACAGCACATCAGGCACTCTCTCCCAGGGCCAGGCAACAGAAACCACCATGCAGGTAAGCCACATTCTTTTGGTTTGATCCACATTCTTTACAACAATGCTCTCCTTTCCCACAGTAAGCACCCCCCCACCGCGTGGCTCCCTGCTGCTGCAACACAAGCAGCCCCCAGCCCAAGCTGCTGCTCTCAAGGAGGTTTCTCTCCTCTCCCCCACAAACACACATATGCCCCCAACACAAGCAGCACCCAGCCCAAGCTGCTGCTCTCATGGAGGTTTCTCTCCCCTCCCCCACAAACACACATATGCCCCCAACACAAGCAGCTCCCAGCGTTTTCTCTTCCTCCCAACCCCCTTACCCAGCTCTTTTGCGCTGGTTGGTCTCCTGTGCTGAGGAGCTCTGCATGGTGAGTGTCCTGTGCAGGTGAGCTCGCCATGCTGGCCAAACAGGAAATGAAATTCAAATGTTCCCGGGGCTTTTCCTGTCTACCTGGCCAGAGCAGCGAGTTAAGACTGCTGTCCAGAGCGGTCACAGAAGAGCATTGTGACTGCTGTCCAGAGCGGTCACAATGGAGCACTGTGGGACAGCTCCCGGAGGCCAGTAAAGTCTGCGTGCGTCCACACTAAGCCACAGTCAACCCAGAGACGTTGATTTAAGCATTACTCCATTGGTTTTGGTGGAGTACAGAAATCGATTTTGAGGGCCCTTTAAATCAACTTAAATGACTACTGTGTGTGGATGGGTGCAGGTTATGTCGATTTAATGGCACTAAAGTCGACATTAACTTGTAGTGTAGACCAGGCCACAGACATCTGATTACCAGCATAGTGTAGTTTGATCTGTGGATTATGAATAAGAATTCCCAGTTATTACTTTAAGGGTAGACAGGGTCTTGTCCCAAGATCAGGCCCCATGTTATTAAAATTATTAATATATAGCTAGGAACCCCAACGTGCACAGGTGCAACACTCACACTATAGACACTCTTTTATATTTACAAATAAATAATTTGTTAATACATTTAGCAAAGTCACGCACACCCTAACTCAGTCATGTAGATAGGGATGATACAGAACGTACATCTGAACATCCATACGCACACCATCCCTTGCAGAACAACCTGAAATATTAGCCATTATCTTCCTCATCACCGTCACCTTCCTCATTAGTTCATGTTTCTGTGGTTGGCTGATGTCACTATGGACACAATTCCTCCCTAAACTCTACTTCCAGTTCCCCAAAACGTATGAGTTATCTATGTTTACCTATGAGAAAGTTTGTATGCCTCAAGCCTCAAGCTAATTGCTGAAGCCAATGTTGTACAGGATACGAGCCTGTATATTCCATGAATTACTGCTGAATATAATAAAGCAGAATATAATGCAAAGCACTGAATATAATGTGATAAGCCCACTGGGCTACGTAGGCTATATAGCGTTTGATAGGAATCATATAGGCTTCTTCTAGAATTGTGGATGATACCTTTCTACAGCAATTAGCTAGAAAGGGATATGCATATTCATCTCTGTATGCATGCAACGTAGAAAGCAAGAGTGATTATTCTATGAAGGCCATTCGTTTTCCCTTCTATGAAAGCCTTCCCTCCTCATGCACAACCTAGTATGTCTTAGAACAGCAGTTTCTTTTATTCCAGCTGATTATCTCCTGGTTGAATCTCAGAAGAACCCTAGCAAACCACAGGGTTCACAGAGGATGCAAATTGCAATAGAATCTACGACAGCAGTAACAACAACAACAAAAAGTTCAACCAAACCTTTTAATGTGAGAGCTGTTTACATGTAAATATTCGTTAGGAAAGAGCCCCTGTAATCCTTTGCTGATGTGCCTGAATTCAACCCTTCCTCTGGGTATACTTTTTAATTCTGCAGCCAGAGTATTAGCAATATTAAACTGAAAATGTCACAGAATGTCAAGTCTGAAAATGTCACAGAGAAAAGGAAGGGGAAAAAAAGAAAAGATGGTGACCCTGTACTATCGGCAGATGAAATAAATATGCCTCACTGGTACAGTACAATGGTTTCTTGGTGGGTATAATTTTATATATTTTGCATCCTATTAATTTCCATGGCATCGATGGAGAAATATTAGAACAGTGAGAGTGCTGAAGACAAATTAACTCATCAATTACATGTATGGGACAGTGGAGACTGAGTTTATTTCACCATTTCCAATTGCAATAAAACTGTAATTACTTACTCGTGGAATTTTTATGGAAATCTGCATTCATTACCACTTAATTTGAAGTCAGTGACTGTTGTATACTTAACTTTTCTAATATCCGATGCTTAGAGCTAGGAAGTGGTTTAGAATAAAGCAGCTGTCCCTGCCAGTCCCCACAGCAACATTTTTTCCCTGCTTGTCCAAACCAAATTTTGTGCTGGACACCATCAAGATTGGTGTGGATTTAAACAGCACAAAAAGAAAGAAAAATGAATCATTTGTTCAAGGGCATTAATATCCTTCTCTCTCTCTTTCTCTCTCCCTCTCTCTGTGAGCGTGTGTCTTTCTTTCCATCTCTTATGGTCATAAACTCCTGCCAAGGCTGATGTCCCCACACTGAATAGTACCCTATGTTGAGAGTACTCTCATTGAGTGGGCTGGCATGCTCTCAAATTCAATGTGAATTAGGGGGCAAAATCTAGTCCTAAGTAGACACACTATCACTCTAGTTCTAACAAGCCTTTTTTATTAAAAAGAAATATAAATTCTTTTAAACAAATTAAGTTAACACAGTTCTCCTGTGCCAAGTATTCTTATTTTTCAGACTGGCTTCCAATGGAAGGTATTTGGTTTGGTTTTGTGGTGGGGGATGGGAACGGAGGAACATATCTATCTTCATTACACAAGAGCTCCTGAGTGGATTGGTCAGTCATAAGGGGCATCTTGGAAAGTGAAGATCATAACGGGCAAAAGAAACACCACACCTGCTAGTATTTTATTTTTGGCTCTAGAGCATGTATTTGTAAAAAATCTCCTTTTCTGCCATCACAGAGGGTGGAGATGTAACTGTATGTTGGCGGTGAGGAGAAAGGAAATGCAAGCTCAGAATACTATTAATAGCCATGTAGGTGCTAATCCTGCATTTGAAAGCAAGCGACCAGACTACTGTGCCCTTACAGAGCCTCATGCAAATGAATGAAACTCTGTGGAGCGGCAGCAGTTTGCCAAGCACTATCAGTAGTAGGATCAAGACTTAGATTGTTAGCTCTTTGGGGCAGAGAATGTGCCTGACCTGTTTTTGTGGTACAGGAACTTGTGCATGTTATAGCACTCTTTTAAATTACATTGTTGATAGAGATGGTTGAAGTTTTTCAGATGAAAAGGTTTTTGCTGAAAAATGTCTTTATTTCAAAACCAGAATTATTTATTTTAAATTATTCATGAAACATGTGCCTTTTTTATTTAAAAAATCATCAGAAACATTAAAAGTGTTTTATCAAGAGGAGAATTAAGTAGTGACATGATTACAGTCTATGAGTATTTGTACTGGAAATAATATTTAATAATGGTCTCTTCAGTCTAGCAGAGAAAGGTATAACGTGATCCAATGGCTGGAAGTTGAATCTAGATAAATTCCGACTGGAAATAAGGCACGTTTTTAACAGTGAGAGTAATTAATCACTGTAACAATTTACCAAGGGTCATAGTGGATTCTCCATCACTGACAATTTTTAAATCAAGATTGAATGTTTTTCTAAAAGATCTGCTCTGTATAACCCAAGCCATAGAACTTTTTGAGACGTTCTATGGCTTGGGTTATACAGGAAATCAGATTAGATTATCACAGTGGTCCCTTCTGGCCTGGGAATCTATGAAAAATGCTTATAAAAAGTGAAGCAGAGAGTCAGGGGAAATTTCAGTAAAGAAAAATGTTTAGTAAACATTTTATAACATTTTTTGGGGTGGAAAAAATCCAAAAACAAATTACAAAATTATTCAGAAAAATGGCTCCACTTCCAACCATTGGAAAAGAAAACAACTTCAAAATTTTCATTATTCAACTAGCCCTAGTTCTTAACAATAAGAATGAATAATAAACAGGAAAGCAAAGTGCTTAACTGAACCAAAAACTTAGCTGAAGATAAAAAGATACAAAGAAAAGTTTGATAACTGTACATCTATCACTAATATTGTGAGACACGAAGAGAATTGTCCCTTTCAAGCTCTATGTTTTAAGCCTATGATTTGTTAAAGGCTATTAGTTCTTGGCTCTTGAACATATGAAACCCTTGGTATGAATTCGGTTATATTCTTAAACACTACCTTTTAGCCTGTGTTTGGTGATTTCTGAACCCTATCTCACTTCGGTAGCCTTATTAGACATGAGCCAAACTGCTTCTCTGGATACCTGGTGGTATCATCCTGTCTACTCATAAATAAGTAGCCAAATTAAGCTTCACATTACCAGTCAGACCATAGGTTAAGTTTCTGAGTATCACACTAATTTTAAAAAAATGACTGCCTAGTGCGGTATGAAATATGATGGTGGGAAAACACCTATGCCTGACTAGAGAAAGAAGTAACAAAGCTATGATTGTCATTGCGGCATTTCAGCCTTCCCCTTTAAACTAGTGGATTTGAAAGGTCTCTGTCCAGGATAGTTCAGGAGAGTTATGGAGCAGCTACTGGGCCTAAACAGAGAAAACCTTGGCTCCTCAGCTACCTGACAGTGTGAAGCAGAGAGTCAGGGGAAATAAACTATGCCTGAAGCAACCCTAGGGAGAGAACTGCCTTTGATTAGTCTAACAGCAACTCTAACTATGTAGTCCTTGATTTTGCTGGAAATTGGTGTTGGCATGTGGTCACTCATAACATTTTGTTGTCATTTTGATAACTTACAAGAGCTCTTCATCTTTTCATAGTCTAGCCAGTAGAGGAAAGAGAGACTGCACCCTTAATTTTCAGAGCTGACTTGCTTTTGAGTATATCTGGTTTTGGGGATCAAGTCTGAGGCACCATAAGGAAGTCTGATTTTCAGAGGGTGGTTGCCTAATATTTGCTGAAAATCAGGCCTCGCTCATGAGTTTCAAGTTAGGCATCCAAAACCTGAGACCCTCCCACACCCATCCAAGATTTAAGTTTGTTAGTTTTCAGTGCTGTGCAGTGATTCTGCTCTTCTCCAGTTGGTATTTTGCAGAAATGCCTGATAGATCTCTAGGAGCCACCAGCACCAAGGGAAGTAATGTAAAAACAAATTTATTCCTGTCTAAGAGTACTTTGGTTGATGATGCAGTTAAGTTAATGATAGGAACCACTATTGTTAATATCTTTAGTGTTTTCTGTTGCGATTATCCCTTCTTTTGCTTGAAGCTGGAACTTCAGCTGGACAATGTCCTAAAGAAGTGGATAGTGAGTATAGGCTGGGAAGATGAGATTTCACTTAGCTATATAGAAAAAAATACTGCATTGATAAGCTTAGGTTGATAGCTTTTGTTGTAGTTCAGTTCACTGTCAGTCTTCAGACAATAATTTGCTCTTGTTAAGCATTGATGAGAGAGATAGAGAGAGAAATGGGGATGGGAATAGAGAGAGAGAGATGAAAAAACTAGAGCTGAAATTTTACAACTGTATTTTAAAACTTGGAAATCAGGTAGAATTACTTCTAAGGGCCTGACTTTCATTGTGGCCTTTTGTGGGAGTAATTTAGGTGTCTGCTTCAGTTCTAGGTGACGTCAATGGAAAGACTCCCATTGACCTCTGCGGGAGCTGGAGCGGCGCTTAGGCCAGTCAGAGATCCAAGTTGCTAACTCGGGAGTTCAAGCATGTACATAAGTAAATGGGATGCACTGTGAGCCCAGTGATGTCCAGTAACAGAACTGCTCTAAAGCAGAAGCCAGAATTTAAAAATATGTTTTTTAAAATGTGAGGCATATTTAATAAACACCAAATCTGGATTTTTTTCCACAGGAAACCGCTTTCTCCTCCCCCAGATTATAAAATTGTCTGAAAAAACTAGTGCTGTTATCATCTTACATTTTTTGAAAAATTAGATATTATTTACAAATAGTTTTATTCCATTACACTTTCAGTCTTAACTACCAGGAAAAGTGAAAGGTTTCTACCATTAAATCTATATACTGCCATTGGTATTTCTGAAACCAGAAATGATACATGAGGTGCTATTATGATGTCAAATGCTGCAACGCTAGCAAAAGAACAAAGTCTTTACAAGAAGGTGGATTAGTTAAAAATCAATCATGGGTACAGTCCAAAAGCTTCATTAAAGACAGAGTTTCTTCTTCTGGCAGAATAATTTGTTCCTGTCTGGAGTGAAACAATGGAAATGCAATACAATAGAAAGAAACAAAATGGAAAAGACCAATTAAATATGTAAAGCTAGACTTCCACATTAAGCTAAAAGGTACATGGCCAAGTGTGGGTGAGAGAAAAATTTGCTACAGCAACGGCTAACCCATTTAACATCAGACGAACAGAGTTTTCCAAATGTGGAGGCATTTCCAAAGTTTATATCCAAGCATGCCCAAGGGATATGTTGGATCTGGAAATCACACTGGGGAACGTGTGAAATAACCCATGTTTTCTGATTTCATAGAGGACAGACCTACTGCCATAAAAAAACTTTCTTGTAGAATTTTTGCACTTACAGTTCTGGCCAAAGCAAAGAAAATTAGAAGCCTAGGGGAGGATATAAGTCAAAGCTGAATTGACTTTATTAAACCTCAGAAAGGGTTTGGCCTGAGTCTGAGCACAGGTTTTTGGTATTTCAATTATTTTTAAATGCTTTGACTGAATTTGGTGCTTGTGAATGGTGCCAGAATGACAGTCTGGAGGCAGACAGCACTCTTCAGGTTCTGTGTGATACAAGCATCACAAGCTTATCCATGCTGTCCTGCCAGTGTGTCTCCAGCATGATCGGAAGGGATCACATGTTGGAGTCACATAATTCAATCTCTATGTCTATGCAATTGTTGTCCTTTCTTTTGAGGCTACTGACAAAACAAGGGAGCCAGTTACGGTGACATTTTTATTCTTCTGTAAAATAGTTACACACCCACCACCACATTTCACATAGGTTACCACACTGCTGTCAGCTGGTGACAGCTTTTTATCAGTATCTACTGGAACTGATTGGAACAGGACCCCTTAAGGTGGAAAGCTCTGCCAGCCTCCTGCATTATTCAGACAAGAGATGGGCAAGCCTTGAAAGGTTTGAATCAATAGGCAAATTTTGGTTGCTGTTGTTAACCTTAGCCAAATGACCAGTCTTTTTGGCCTTCAGAGCTGGGCTAAGAATCTAACAAGAGGAAACATTCTCTGGAGTCTAATCAGGATGATTCTCATTGACTTCAATGGATTTTGAATCAGGCCCGAAATTTCTCAACTTAAAAACTAGCTTTTTGAGCTAGAAGTTGAGCTAGAAGAGGATGTGGTGCTCCTAGTGGGGTCACCTGCTGGGGCATGCAGCCAGGAACTTTTCTCCATTCCAGAAGTGCTCTATGGGGAGCAGGAAGACGATGAGACTCTGGGTACGTTGCTGTGGCTTGAGTAGGGAATCGAAAAGTGGGAGGAAGGTAGTGTTTGCTGTGAGCTGGACGTTGCCCCGTGTAGCTAATCTGCATGGCCAAGCAGGGTATTGGTGGACACTGAGACCTGCAGGGAATCCTCCAGAGAGAGGCTCTGGAAAGGTTCCAAGAGGTACTTGTTAATCCTCTGCCACAGATTCCAAAGAATTGCAGCCTTGTTAGTTCCCCCATTGTAGGAAAAGGTACCATGCCACTTAGCAATCACTGGAGCTGGGACCAAAGCCGCACATAGCTGAGCTGCATGTAGACCGGGGTGAGAGACACAAGCGTTCAGCAGCTTAGCTCTGGTTTCCCTGCTTACCCACAGCAGAGAGATGTCAGCCAGCAGATTGGCCGCCTGTGAAAAAATGTGTGATAATTTTAGAATGAGTTCCCTGCAGATCTGCCCTGCGAGCAGTGACCATTTTTTCCATACGTACGACCACCTTTCCCCGACTCCTGGCACTACCATGATTGGGGTGCTCGCAGAGCTGTGTGCCTGCCTAGAGTCAATGAGAAAGTGATTGCTACTAGTTACAAAAGGCCCTTATTAATGAAATGTTTTAATCATTTCCTGGAATGTAACAATCCCTCTTCTGTGGATTGTCCACAGCAGAGGGACAGTGGTTCAAAGTATTTTAGACAAAGTGGAACAGTTTCAGAAGAAGTGATTCAGCCCAGCCCAGTGGATAGGTTATGAACCTAGAGGTGGGGAGACTGGGGTTCAGATTTCTGCTGCACATCAGGTTGGGGTTTGAATGAGGGTCTCCAATATTTTAGGTGACGGCGCTAACCATTTCTGATCAGCTAGCTTAGGTGGATCCCATTCTTAGATCTCTAACTCTCTCCAGTCATTATGTAGAGTGCCTAGGATATGGATTCCACTAAGTGCAGAGCACCTAAAAAAATTGGTATTGTATCTGTCACATTTGTGACTTGCTCCAAGGTCCCCTAGGAAGTGTGCAGCTTTTATATTGTTGTGATTTATTTAATTAGTGCCCAAAGCCTGTTTGGATGCAAATTTAAAAATAAATAAATAAAATGTCAACTCTATTGCAAACATGTAGGTGGAAACAAGTAAATGTTTACAAAAGGGCTAAAGAACAAAATGGGTAGGAGATCACTTTAATTGTGAAACTTCCTTACAAGGCATTATGGACAAGGAGCAATTGGTGGGATAGGAATAAACTGTTGGAAAAACTCATTTGTTGGAGGTATCCCTTTAAAAATGCTACAGTAAGATGCCATTTAAAATATTTTAAAGATACATTCTGTAGCTTTGTTTCTGGGAGTGCACAGGTGGGGAGGGGAAGGAGAGGAGATATTTTGGATGTAAAGCATGTTTTCTATTCCCAAAGACTCAAGCTTGTTGATGGGAAAGGAAATGAGCAAATATTGTTTGGGGGGAGGGGGTTCGGGTCAGTGTCTCTCTGAAGGATGTCTGTGTGGGCGGGAAGGGAAGTATGTGTTCTTTGCAGCTATTCTCAGAGGGGAAACAACATTAGATACAGATGTATTGTGGACAAGGCTTCAGATGGTGTAAACCAGCATAGGATCACTGAAGTCACTGGTGCTGTGCTCATTTGCACCGGTTGAGAATCTGGCTCTGCATCTAGGGTATTACCAATGTCTCATGGTTTTCTGTAGGCTAAGCAGGTGACTATCCTGATGCTCCTCTATGTCGGTGAGCAAAACATTTCAGTTACTCCCCACTGCTTTCAGATTACTGAACCAATTTAGCTCTAGTTAATAACTCTATTAACTGGGAAACGGTTACTGTCCTTTTATCAGCTGAGCAACACTACAAACCATTATGAACAGCCCATCAACGACATAAATCTCTTTATATAGTAATACACGAAATGCTTTGTTTCTTAAAAGCGGTGTCATAGAAACAACACCTTGGTCTTACATTTTTCATTGACGAAGGCTGGCTCTGGCCCCTGCGGTGCTTAAGCTGGGCTACAACTTCTAAATCTCAGCTCAGGAGTTGATCAGTTGGCAGCTTTCAGATTGGAAGCTCAGTTAAACGCACTATTTCAGATGGTTAAAAAAAACAAAATCAGATGTGACTGGGAAGTCGGCTGCTCTATAGGATTCAAGCTGGTGAGGACCTGTAGGAGCACAGCATGTGTGCAAAGATCTAAGCCCCTAAATGCACTGCATAGATATAGCACCACAGTCTGTCTTGTTGAGTTACAGAGGAGGATAGGTTTTCATGTGTAAATGAGAAGGCCTTTCATTTTTCAAGATAGTATAGAAGATCCCCTTCTGTTGAAAGGCAGCACACGAAATCAGCCATCACTGAGTTAATTGCAGAGGAGCTGCAGCTTCTATTTTACAGATACAGGCTCTAGTACTGCTTCAGTGAATCCCCCCGCCCTGCACTTTGGTGCCACAAGTTCAAGTCCCAGCTGGGGATTCAGTCTCTTGGTGAGATTGTTTTCTGGAACTCTGTGTTCTCAGTCCTGCGAGCCATTATTAACTAAAGGGGAAATACAACCAAGAAGAAAAATATCTAAGACCAAGCACCGTGTAGTTGCTCACTGATTCATAACTAAAGAAAGGAATTAAAAGGTAGGTTGTTTTAGACTCTACTTTTCCCAGTAGCTTGCCTCTCAGGCAGCTGTTGTGAAGTTTTGTGGGATGAACTGAACGGGGAGGAAATGTGACAATGGTAATAGCAACAAAATATGCCATGGCTGATTTGTCTTTTAAATGAATGTGGGTTGATTCTTCCAGCCTGAAGAGGTTTTTTGTTTGTTAGAAGTAGTTGAGCCCTTGTACATGTTTAAAATTTAAATTCAGCCTTTAAAGATTAATCTGAGAAGGGCCAGTTCAAGCTATTTTCCAGATTAGTTCATTTAAAACAATGCCCCCACCCCCTTCTTATTTCTTATCATCCAATGGAAGCTAAGGCCCTGAGCTTGCAGACACATAGGGTTGTGCTTAAATTTCTTCATGAGTGTGAGTGCCAATCCCAGGAGTGTCAAAAAGCAGGGCAGAAACCCTAAACTGGCAGCATGTGCTATAGTTAGATTTCACCAACCAAATAACAAGTGTGAATTCCTAAAGCGTTACCAGCCTTAACAAGCAGTCACAGACAGACTGGAATACCCAAGGAGACTGTCTTGCCATCCAGCCAAGCCTGCCTTTATGACAGATGGTCCCTTATACCAAAAATCACAACAACATGCAGGTTACTCTCAATCCCAAAAGACCAGTCACTTACCTCACATCAATTGTACCTTAGATCTCTCACCAAAAATGACTCTTGTGGCCAACTATGTAATAATCTAGCATAGGATATGTCTACACTACAGACCTTACAGTGGAACAGCTGGACTGATCCATAGCAGCTGCATCATTGTAAGGTCTCTTGTGTAGGTGCTCTATGCCGACAGGAGAGAACTCTCCTATTGGCATAATTAAACTACCCCCAATGTAGCTATGTCAGTGGGAGGACGTTTCCTCACCGACATAGTGCTGTCTACCCTGGCTCTTCTGTCAATGAAACTTGTGCTGGTCAGGGATGTGTTTTTTCACATCCCTGACTGACAAAAGTTTTACCAGCAAAAGTGCTAGTGTAGATCTATCCTGAAGGTTTATTAACTACAAAAAAGGAATAAGAAAGTTATATACAAGGTTAAAGCAGGTAAACATACACACACAGGAGCTTCAGCCTTAGGTTTGTAGAGATCATAGATGCTGCTGTAATATGCAAGCGTGATAGGCCCTTTAGGGCTAACCCAAGCTAAGAAGCTTGGGAATCTCTTGTTTATGCTTAGAAATATTGTCTGCTCCAAAATCCAAGCAGCCCAATGACAATTTTTCTTGACAGGCATTTTTGTCTCCTTCCCCCAGAGCTCAAGCCCAATGATTTGTGCACATCTCCACATCATGGGTGTGGGGAAAATGTAATCAACAAAGTCATTTGTCCACAGATGTCCCACAATGGTTTGTCTGGTGTCAATAGGCTTTCTTTTATGGGGGAGGAGATGACACCTCTTGTGGTAAACTAATTTTCATACTCAATAATGCTGGTCTCCTGACTCAGGGCTTATAGTCTTAGCAAATATTTTCATAATTACAAAGCAAACACTTTAATATTACCTTATAACGTGGGATATAGATAATATAAGTAAAATTTATACTTGTGACATCCTAAAAACATTTCATAAAGTCTAACCACATTCTTATAACTTAAAATCTTATATCTATTTAACAATACTAACACACAAGTGAGCCAGTCTGGTTTTCAGCTATGCATTTTTCAGTATTCAGTGAGGCCTACAAGTCTTGGGGTGTGCTTTCACCTGGTCTGCCAGAGTCCCACCCTCCTTTCTATTTCTTATTATCCAATGAAAACTAAGGCCCCGATCTTGCAGACACTTAAACATGTGTTTAACTTTCTGCATGTAAGTAATTTTATTCATGCATTACTTATGTGCAGAAAGTTAAGCACATGCCTAAGTATCTGCAGGACTGAGGCCAAAAATATTTTCCCATTGTACACTGTGGATTGTTACTGTAGTGTTGCTTTTGAGTGGCAGTCATGTTTATTTTAATTTAGTATTTATATATATTTTTTTAGTGTTTGTACAGCGCATAGATTAGTGTTTGTACAGTGCATAGATTTGTACAGATTGTGATTGGGGTGCTATATATAATAACATAAAGGTAATTGGTTATGAAAAACATAGCACTTGTTCAGAACTATGCAGGTTTTGCAATCATATTTTAAACCAAACCAAAGCAAACCTGTAGCTCAAATTTGGGGTCTGCCAGGTCTGTTTGCAAAAAACAGCACCAGTGAACTAGATCACGTACAAACAAGAAGCATAATGTTTGCTGAAGGAATAAACTCTGTTTCCCCAATCTGTCCTGAGAATCATTAGAAAACACAGAATAGAAAGCTGTCAAAGAGCCATAGATCTGGCTATTCTGTGTCTGTCACAAGTCAATGTTCTGTTCTCATTCTCATTGATTAGCCCAGACCGAAAAAACAACGATGACAAAAAGAAAGAGTATCACTCATGCTGAGTGGGAACAATTCAGGCACAATCCCCTCATCTGTTCAACAAGCCACCACTATAGGGTCATTTCTCTCCTTGGTACACAGGGGATTTACACAGGCAGCCACTGTTAATGCTAATAGGAGTTACACATGCTAATCCCTGATGACCTGAGAGAAGAACAGACAACAGAGTCCAGGCTACAATTTTAAGCAGCGAGGAAATCAAGACTGTTTAATGAGTTTAGAAAATTAATCAAAAGAACAACTGTTAAAAAAGGAAGCATATTTAGCAAAGCCAGGGATAAAATTCATCTGACATTGGACTCCTGTAGAAGCTGTTCCATTGTGGATAAATAATGGAAGCATCATTGGGCCAGGCGAAGAGAGACAGGTGGCCAGCCTGAGAATAGCTCTGTAGCCTGCTGGTTAGAATACGCATGTAGAAGAAACACCAGTCAGTCCCACAGCTCCAATGGCTTCTTTTATTTGTTAGCCTCAGGTCAACTGAGAGGCCCTTCATGTCAGCATAACGCAGTGGTTAGAGCGCCCACCTGTGAGGTGAATGAGTCTAGTTCAAATACCTTCTCCTCCTCAGTGGGAGAGGAACTTGAACCAGGCTCTCTGACATCCCGGGTGAATACTCTAACCACTGAGCTAGAAGTTACGAGGGATACAGGTTCACCTCTTACTTGCCTCCCAGACTCTTTGTGGGGTGATAAGCTTGCCCATAGGGGCCTTATCTGGTAGTCAAGGTCTGAGCATGCTTACTGGATCAGGACCTGTGGGTGATGGAGGCCGAACAATGTCTCCTGGTTTGTCTCTTGCTCTGAGGCTTAGCTATCCAGATGCACACAGGCACCTAGGGAACCTATACTGCAAAAATGTATGTGCCAAGTGAGTTGGGCACCTACAAGACTCAAGGCAGCTGAACAGGGGTTTGTGTGAGTCCTAGTGGGGTCTGATTCTGGGATTTAGGCACCTCAGATAACGGGATGGATCATGGGAGGGGATGGTCAGAGCATGGGGGCCCCAGGCTGAGGGCGGGTGGAGTCACATGGAGGTTCACATGGGGAGGTCACTTGCCCCTCCCTTTAGCTGGTGCCCTCCTCCCTCACCCCCCCAAAAAATCTCCTTACCAGTAAGAAATGGATTTTATTTGCACCACTGGTTATTAACTAAGGAAAGAAATGTGAGTTATTTATAAGGTTAAAACAAGAAACACACACACATGAGTTAAGGTCTTAGACTTTAAAAAGTAATATATGCTTCTATAATAAGCAGCAATATATGTCCTTTGGGGCTGACCCAGGCCTAGCACTGTGGGATCTCTTGCTTACGTTAAGGAATCTTTGCCCCTTGGAGTCCAGACAGTACAATGATTCCAGTTTCTCTTTGTCAGGGATTTTTTTTATTCCCTTCACCCCAAAAACCCAAATTGATGGGATGAGATCATGCATAGGTCTCCCCTTTTTGGAGGGAGTGAGGAATGCAGTCAACAAGGTCTCTCTCCTCTGATGCTACATAATACCTCATTTGCCTTCACTGGGCCATCTTGTGTGCAGGATGAACACTTTACCTCTTAATTAATGCTTTTTTCCCCCCTATTTGGTGAATTAGGTTTACAACGCAGATGCTCAATATAACTTTATACCATGGGATACAGATATTATAGGTATGAGTAATGCATGCAGCATGCTACAAGCATGCCATAAAGTCTAAAAACATTCTTGTAACAGTAACATCTATTTTAAAAAGTAACCCACGGGTGAGCCACACAAGTTCCCAGCTATGCCTATGTCATTGTTCAGTGAGGCCCCGGGTCTTGGCATGAGCTGGCACTTGATCTGATGTTGTAAGGCACTTTGATGAAGACAAAATCTATAGACAGATGAAGACAAAAAAAAAGTCAACAAATGCCAACAGCTACTGCACATATAGGTAAGGAGAATACAAGGAAAAACTGTGTGGTAAACTATTAAATATGACTTTTTAGGGAAGAATAGTTCAGACAGAAAGGGAAAAGTGTGTATAGTTTATCAAATACATTAGTGAATAAAACACCGGAATGGGACACCAAGAAACTACCTTCTTTTCCTGGCTCTGCCACTGGTCCGTTGGGTGACCTTGGGCAAGTTACAGCACCACTCTGTGTCAGTTTCCTCATCCGTAAAGTGGGGATAATTATACTGACCTGCTTTGTAAAGTGCTTCAAGATCTACTGACAACATGTATAAGAGTAAGGAATTATTATTTATTACTAGTGTTGGCATTTACCTTGTTCTGAGGACAGGTTTTTTTTGAAGGTTTTGTTTTCTAAAAGTAAATAAATATATTCAGTAATTTGGGGTGTAAAAGCCTCCTATCCTAGGCAAAAAGAGGAGCAACCGATTTTGAATTCCTCCTAGTACAAAAAAAACAAACCCTAAAAATGTTGCAATAAGATTAAAAGTGGGGAGGTCCTTTAAAAAAATAAAATAAAACTGACCTCAATACTAGTCTGATTGGCTTTTATGTAACAAGGATAGCGGGCACAAATTCTCGTATAAACAGGGTCTTTTAGTCGACAGCTGCTGCTGTCACCTAAGGATACTTTCACATTGAAGAGTTTTATGTTTGTTTTTGAACAAGGGAGCCTATTTTATTAGTCCACTCGACACCCTGACTGGAAATCCTGCTTGAGAGATTGAGACCGTTTTTAGGGATGGCGCCCATTAACATCTAATGGCCGACAGAATCAACCATTGTTTTGAAATGACATCAGTGGTATTTCTGCTGGCTGGTCCAAGTGGGCCTCCAAAGGGAACAAATCACCTGTCTGTAGCCACAGCAAACTGCAGTTCATTGACTGTAAGACCCTTGTATAATAGAATAGGTGTAGAACACACACACAAATGTAGAGGCGCGCACGCATTTACAATTCCCCTTTTGTTTTCCGGTGCTGATGATTAATGTGTAGACTCAGTTAGCTCATTGGGATACTATTTCAGTATAACTGTTTGGACTAACAAAAACAGTGAGGAAACAAATCCAGTGAAGAGGAGGGAAAAAATCATAGTAGCAGCTTTATAAAATCCTGCCTGCTATAAATGCTTGAATATCAGTGGGTTAGTCAAATTATAGGCTGTGCGCCTTTTATGCTTTAAAGTATATGGAGCATTGGTTTATATTGTATAGGGTGAATACTAAGCAGTGCTACATTTTCAGCCGTGTCCGTTCAGCTGGAATTCAGATTTGTGGTATAGAAGGTTTCAAAATGAAATCTGTTTGCTGGCCTTGTGAAATGTATAGAATATGCCAAAAGGATAGGAGGCTAGAAGCCTCATCAGCAGACTGCCTGCCTGCTGTTGGCTTCAGCCCTTTGTGTTTGTTCTGCCTTTCTGCTATACAATTCAAGAATTAATTCGTCAACGTGGACTATAATTTCTGTTAGTACAAGCAGTGTAATATTTCCACACTTGGGAAATTATTAGCAGCTTGCACTCAAAACCCATTTAAAAGTTCTGCCAGCATATCTGCCCTTGCACCCTGCATAGATCACCTGGCTCACCTTAAAGCTTACTCTGCCTTCCTCAGGGAAAGTCCTCTCTTTTCCCATTAGCATTCTATCCATTGTTCCTTATTATATAGCAATATCTCTGTGTGTGCATTTTTTTTAAAGTGATAATTTCTGTGGACTTTTCTGTACTTTTCCTGAATGGGGCAGTCAGAATTAACCTCAAGTTCAAGTTCAGAATGCAAAATAAACGTGTCTGTCATGTGTGCTTCTCTAAAAAACATCTTGAGGGGAAAGGAAAATATTAAGAGATGAGCCTAGCTGCAGAGTTCATATCTGGATCTGAACTTTCTCAAAGTTTTGAGTAATTAATTCTGGGGTTCTCTTTCGAATGATAAGAGAAAACAAATATTGTAAAGGAGGTGGGGATCGTAGACTCACATTCAGTTCAGTGCTTGGGAAGAAGGATGGAGACCATTTGGGTTACTCTTTTATATAAACAGTAGTGAGGCACTTGAACCTCTGTATCTGAACCTTGGTAGTGTAAAGAGGACTTCAAGAGCCAGAGTGATGCAAAAGCTCCTGATGCAATCAATTTGCAAACATCTAGAAGATAATAAGGTGATAAGTAACAGACAGCAATGATTTGTCAAGAACAAATCATATCAAACCAATCTGATAGCTTTCTTTGATATTTGATTTCTTTTCTTTGATAAGCCAAGCCTTGTGGATGGGGGAAAGTGGTAGTTGTGGTATATCTCAACTTTAATAAAGCTGTTGATACTGTCTCGCATGACCTTCTCATAAACAACCTAGGGAAATGAAACCTAGATGGAGCTACTATAAGGTGACTGCAAAATTGGTTGGAAAACCATTCCCAGAGAGTAGTTATCAGTGGTTCACAGTCATGCTGGAAGGGCATAATGAGTGGGGTCCCACAGGGATCAGTTCTGGGTCTGGTTCTGCTCAATATCTTCATCAATGATTTAGATAATGGCATGCAGAATACACTGATAAAATTTGCAGACGATACCAAGGTGAGAGGGGTTGCAAATGCTTTGGGGGATAGGATTAAAATTCAAAATGATCTGGACAAACTGGAGAAATGGTCTGAAGTAAATAGGATGAAATTCAAAAAGGACACATGCAAAGTGCTCCACTTAGGAAGGAACAATCAGTTGAGCACATACAAAATGGGAAATGACTGTATAGGAAGGAGTGCTGCAGAAAGGGACTTGGGGGTCATAATGGTCCACAAGCTAAATATGAATCAACAGTGTAACACTGTTGCAAAAAAAGTGAACATCATTCTGGGATGTATTAGCAGGAGTATTGTAAGCAAGACACAAGAAATAATTCTTCTGCTCTACTCTGCACTGATTAGGCCTCAGCTGGAGTATTGTGTCTAGTTCTGGGTACCACATTTCAGGAAGGATGTGGACAAATTGGAGAAAATCGAGAGAAGAGTGACAAAATTGATTAAAGGTCTAGAAAACATGACCTATGAGGGAAGATTGAAAAGATTGGGTTTGTTTAGTCTGGAGAAGAGAAGACTGAGAGGGGACATGATAACAGTTTTCAAGTACGTAAAAGGTTGTTACTTGGAGGAGGGAGAAAAATTGTTTTTCTTAACCTATGTGGATAGGACAAGAAGCAATGGGCTTAAACTGCAGCAAGGGAGCTATAGGTTGGACAATAGGAAAAACTTCCTACCTGTCGGAGTGGTTAAGTGCTGGAACAAATTGCCTAAGGAGGTTGTGGAATCTCCATAATTGGAGATTTTTAAGACCAGGTTGGACAAACACTTGTCAGGAATGGTCTAGAGAATACTTAGTCCTGCCATGAGGCAGGTGACTGGACTTCCAGTACTATGATTCTTTGATGTGTAAATGAGCAAAAATATCAGTGTGTTACTAGGTAAAGTTACTTGAAAAATGGATTGGAATGCCATATGTGAATTGAGATAATTACCACACTTTACCAAGTTTCTGCTTAAGCACTCCAATTCTTCCAGCACTCAGTCCTCAGTCTGAGGTCACTGGGACTATACTCGCTTGAGTAAAGTTAAGCATATGTGTAAATGTTTGCAGAATTACAGGCTTTGTCCTGAACTACCTTGCTTAGGCTCTGGAAGCCAGTTTTATGTGATTCTGGATGCACCTACTTTAGATCTTTCCCTCCACCTCCCCAAGTTTCTTCCCACAAGTTATATATTTATGTGAGATTTTTTTAACCCTTAAAACAATCTTTCCCATTTGCCTCCTAGCAGAAAGCAACACAGTCCACTCATGAAGAGACAGAAGCAGGCGAATAGTAAAATGAAGAAACACAACAGTTGACCTTGTATTTCCAGCTCCCACACCTTACAATGGGAGTCTGCAATATTGGCTTCTGCCACTGTGTGGTGCTGTACGAGGCTATGAGAAAGCTGCTCTGCCAGTGCAGGTCATTTCAAATCGGTGTTTCTAGGGTAGCCTAGCAAGCCCAGAACAAGGGAAGCATTTCTTCGAGGTCAGCATGTGCTCCAGTCTCAGTTTCTCCAGTATACTTGGGAAGGGGGGTAGGGGATTGTCAAGGAGAGTGGAGACCCTCTCTGCACTGTTCACTTCTGCACCTGGCTCCTGCTCCATTAGTCTGATTCTGCATTGCCTAGTACCTTGGGTGAAAAGGGAGTGGTAAGTATGTGCAGAATACTACCTCCCACAACTGTGTAGGGTTTTACACCCACTTGATGCATGGGGTGATTGGCTACATAAGGTAGTAGCAGGCACTAGCAAATCAGGTCCTAAATCTCCACTGGCTCTCCATATTTGGCTTCAGGAAACTGATTGATGTAATCGTAACCTTCAGTTGGTGACTCTCTCTCTGACTTGTTCTTCAATTGAGAGGTCTTGTTCCACCACAGAGATATTCCATCCACCCCAAAGAGCAAACGAGCAAAACATTAAGGAGGTTATTAGTCCATAAAGTGGCAACACCTGTCAGTATTCTGAAGGGAGGTGGGATTCAAACATCAGTTGTTTCTTTTCTTAAAATGATTCTTGTGTGACTATCTTCCCCCACAAAACACATCATGGGGGCTTTAGCTCTTGGACTTACCTAGTGTGTGTTTTTTTACAACATATGATATCATGCCACTTTGTGATGTTACCAGTGGGATACAGTTGACATTGCTAGTCCAGGCTTAAATTGGATTCTAATGTTGTCATTCTGAAGAGGAAAAAAATCACACTCTTATAGCTAATTCAGAACATGTAAAGTAAATTTAGAGTCCATCCCAGGATTTCCATTCCAGTGCAGTAGAGAAAATTTAAAAATCTGTCGTCCCGTCCACCAACATTTTTTACAAAGTAATAAACAGCAACATAATGGCTTTCCGCTGACCCACAACAAAGGAAATATTAGCTCAAGTTTCAATGTGTGTAAAGTTGAGGTAGCTGTAGTTGCCCAGAAGCAAATGCAGAATTAAGGATTTCTGTGCATTTCCAGACCCTCTGGGAAATGAACCATTGACCATTGAAAATGCCACAGTTCTATTCTAGTCCAGATTATCACAAGCATCTTTGGATACAGTTCACTGTTCATTTTTAGCTGGGGATGTGAAAAATGAGAGCACTGTACTAAGATGTAAGTTAGTCACAGCAGAACAATCTCCATCTAGACTGGAGCTTTAGTTACATCACAAACCTAGCAGAGCCTTAAAGAAAGAGAAGTTAAAAAGAGACCCAGAGATGATATTTTTAAATAACAATAAGTATGTTCAGATTGGAAGTACCATAAAATATTCTACTTCTTTCAGAAGATTTTGATTCTAGGCTCCCGCTCCCCCAACCTCAGCAATGTTCTGCTTGTTCATTTTCCCAAACCCCTTTCCTTATGAAAATGTTTAATCCATTTAAGGAAAGCTGTTACACTGGATGATGTATGTTTTTCTTGTTTACTCCTAGAGTGATATTTACATGATGTTTTCCAGCAAAACATATTGTGATGTTGCAAATGAAGTTGTCTTACCTCTTCATTTGAATGACAGTGAAAATGAAATAGATTATGAGGCAGAGGAAGATTTTCTGATGTGTTCAATAATATATTCTCAATCATTAATCATTCAGAAGAAGTGTGTGCAGGGTTTTTTGGGTTTTTTTTAGTATGAGTCATATTGCAGGGACATATAAAACAATAGCTGATGGAAGTCTGCTAGTGCAATTCCAGCACATGGCATGGAGAACCCCCGTATTGTCTTCATATAAGAATTGCTGAGAATTCTTAAAATGTGTGTGTTTGATATTTGATGATGCACTGACCAACCAATAAAGTGAAAGTGGCAGTTAATCACTAGCTTTGATTCCTGCAGACAGGAGACCAGATCTGACACCCTTACTCACATTGAGTGGAACCTGATTCCGTGAAATGGTTCATTGAATTGAGTGGGACTATTCAGAGTAAGTTGCTATTCAGCCTGAGCATATAGGTGTGAGAATCTGGTGCAGTATTATTATTATTTATTTTCAGTTTAACAGGTTTTGAAGATATCGCCTCCTGTTCCCAAATGACCTCCTACAGCATAACTTAAGGGTACTGCAGAGACTGCCTGCTTTGCAGCTGTCTCACTGACCTATTTGAAACATTATGAATGGTGTTTCAAGGGAGTTCTCTCCAGACCTCCTTGGTGAGCCTTCCTGGTGAGGGTATATGAGCAAACTAGAGGAGAAAATAGGGAAGTATCCTGTAGGCCGCAATTTTGAAATTGGGTGTCTACAGTTGGGCACCTAAATCCATAGTTGGGCATCTAAATCCATACTTAGGCACCTAAATCCATACTTGGGCACCTAAATAAATGAGGCGATATGAATTGTAGGGGCTCAGCATCTCTGAAAATTAGGCTACATATTTAGGTGCCTAAATATGGATTTAGATTTCTAACTGTACACACCTAACTTGGAAAAGATAGGTCATATATGCAGAGCTGATTTCATTGCTTAGTTTTTTCCCCCTTAGAGCTGTGTTGTCTGAGGACAAACAATTGTCTATTTTAAGTGGATTATACTTCATTATAATAATACTTATTTCAGTTTGGAAGTAATAAACCTAACTGGGCCTAAAGCCAATCAGACAAACTGAATAAATAACTCTAATTGTGGGTTTGGGGTTTTTTGTTTTTGTTGTTTTTTTTTTTGGATACCAGGCCAGTTAGTTAAGCAAATTAGCTTTAGGTCATGCACACATTAATAAAGAAGTTAAATTAACAAAGACTTGCTAGTGAAGAAAAAAGTTACATTTTTAATACTCAATTTTTATTTTAACTCTTATCATATTTAATAGTTAGAGTGAATTTCTTGGGTTTCCAAAATGACCCTTCAGTGCAAGACATGGAAAGACACATTAGTAATGCACCTATGGTATAGTTTCCATTGATTAGGAGAGGAAGGTATTGAGATGACCAAGCTACTCTCTATGGTTGATCAAGGGTTTGTCACCTTGGATATGCAGTCTCCAATCCTCTGGGGAAAGTTTAAATGAAATTGCCTGAGTGAGAGAGAAAAGAACTAGAGCTCTTTTATTCTGCTTCACACTCAGAAAATAAAACTTGAAATGAATAAGAATAAAAATCAAGCATTGCCCAAATGGTTAGTACAAATACTTTGTTTGATTTTACTGATGTATCAGATCAGTCATACAAGGGACTTTTGACTTAGCTCTGTTCTTTTTGTTTAATTATTCAGCTGACTGTGACTGCTTTCTGCAGTAGGTAGAACAGATAAAGAAATCACATTTTTTTTTAATCATAAAAAAGTAAAGAGTCAAGACCAAAGCTTCAGTTTGCTAAGTATATTATTCCATTGGTTCGTCTGATTCTGATAGGCAGATATGTGTCTCAGAACTAAATAGCAGGCTGGATGAACACTGAAAAAATGATTCTGGTGAATGTATATTTTGCCAGCTTATTGAAAGCCTAAACATATTAAATATATATTGAGGCAGAGGGAAGGTCAGGAGTTGGGGGCGGGGGAGGGCAGTGAGGGAGGACATTAGAGCAGCCCATCAGACAAGCCCAGCTTATTCAACACTCAGTATGTAGCTGATCAGATTCTGGGAAATATATGCTTAGACAGCAAAAAAGCTTAAAAACCCTCTACAAACAAAAACAAAAGTTTGTCTTTTTTTCCCCTTCATACTCTATTTTGTTTTGAATAGCAGCAGTGATCCAAGTCATTTTTATCTGAAACATTAGCCAGGCCCAGTAGGTGTCAGATTAGATATACATTACTCCATTATCTCTGTATACTAGTCTGCATCAAAGGGTCTGTGGAGATGGGGCTCGGTCGGGAGGGAGAATAAATAAAGGATATCTCTTTTCGGTTTTGGAGTAGCGCTTTTACCATTAAGAAAAATCAATAACTGGATTGACTGCATTCAGTAGGGAGTATTATTGTTTCCCATAATGTATCTAATGCATATCATTACCAAAGTAATCACATTATTATCTGCCTCTGCCTTCCTACTTGGTTGGCTAGATATAAACGCAGAGCTATTTGTAAAGCTGTTTTTTTCCCCTCCGTCTCCAAAATTGCTGCAAATTGTATTTCTTACCAGTTTCTTTATTAGCTTCTTGAACTGCTCAGAACCTCTGCGTCCAAATCAATTGGGATATTTTTCCCTCCTTCAGCATTACTACTTTTGTTTTACTCACATTAATCTAAACCAGAACTATCATTAACTTGAAACCAGGCTCTTGCTTTTATCGTGTTCCATGAGGATGCCAGCTCATCCTGGAAATGCAGTCACAGGCAGTGCTGTGAAATATCTCGGAGACAGACAGAGAGTCCTCATTCATTCTGTCTTGGGACAAATTAAGGATGATGGGGCTGGAGGGAGGGGGAGAGGGGCTGCAAGACAATCCCTTGGTGTCCAAAGGGCTCAGGAGAGTCAAGCAAGCTCCTAAATGTGTCCAGTGATGACTGAACAAAAAGCTTAACATTAGCATGGTTGCATCAGTAAATTGACAACTGGGATTTTAAAAAATATGAGCCCTGGAAGTACAGGAAGCAATTAGAGCTAGTCAAACACTGTGTGATGCAATCATGCCAGAATCATTTACATTAGATGGGAAATGAGGATGTGCTGCTGGCTCTAATTCATAGGCTTGGCCCAGGGGCTTCAGCCAATTTGAAGCCATTTTTGGCATCCATTTTTTCCCCAAATCTCAGGAAATACTAAGGTTTTTTTCCCTCTTTTGATCCTGAACAAGTCATTAATAATAGCAAACTGAAAGCATGTAATCAGAAATATGAATCACAGCTAATAGTTCTCTGTGAACTGTAAAACAGGCCTGGGCAATTCGCTTTTTTAAGGGCTGCGGCCTCATTGCTTGACAGAGATCTGAACTTTGGCAAAGTGGCCCCTTTGGCTCAGTTGGAAATGTTCTTGCAATCACTATCATTCGCCCATTATGCTTGGGGAGGAGAATCAAGCATGAAAGCGGCCAATAAATTTCTATATTTGATTCAGTTGTTTTAAAGGTAAACTGCAAAACTGAAATGAGAATTGAGTTCAGCTGAGAAATGTGTGCTGAATGCCCCCACTAGCCAGGCTGGGGGCAGGGGGATGTTCATCACAAAGTTTTAAATGACCTTTTAAAACTTCTTTTTTTCCTTCAGTGAAATGGCAATTATCGGCCTGTTAAAGATATCCTAGAATGTACGAGATTGTTACAGCACAGTCCCTGTTCATTCAAGAGATTGCATGACTCTCTCGGATCTGATGCTCCAGCCCTTGGACCCAATTCTCACATGGTGCAAACTGGAAAAACCCAATTGATTTCAGGAGAGAGACTCTGACTTACACCATCTGGGAATATGGTTCTCTGATGTTACATCGGTATAAATCTGAAGTAACTTCACGGAAGCCATTGGTGAATAGAGATCAGAATCTGACCCTAAATAGCTAACAACAGATCAATACCTACTCTAATTGGTCCGATAAATATAATTGAAATGATCTTTTTACCAAAATTCACCAACATGTTTCCTTAAAAACTCCCCCCAAAACTCTTCAAACTGTTAATGCAAACTATAAGCAGTTGTACGGGCACAGGTGGGGAAGGAGGAAGCTTTCCTGCTCCTAGGATCCACATCTGTGCTAATTGTGCAGCCATGCCTACGGGTTGGGGCCTGGGGCTCCCAAGTTTTCAGAGAGAGAGAGAAAAGCCCAGCTGCTGTTTCGCATCCCTTGGTTTAATATAAAGCAGTCCGACCAACCATTGCAGTACAAGCTCCTGGAGTAGAATTCGGGAGATTGGGTGCTGTGCTATCTCTCTCCTGTCTCATGAACTGTTTTTTGCACATAGAGGAGTGCATGGTTTATGCATATGTGTAAGAGAAAGAGAGAACTCATTTAACCATCCATCCAAACTCCCATCCTTTAGTCACATTGAGCAGTGCCATATTCTAGGTGTAACCCCCACAGAAATTAACAGGGCTGTTTGCTAGGTAAGGGGCTTCTCAGCATGAGCATGATTGGGAGAATCAAGCCTTTAATTTCAACACTAGTGTATGATGTATTTAATGAATACAGGTTGGAGAGAGTTCATCAGAAATGAAGAAGCAAGCAACAGAAAATTCTCTCTGAATGTACATACAGCTACAAAGAGAACATCCTACATACCTGTACAAAAGTGACACTAAAAAAGCTTTCATGCTGCAAAGTACATATTAGCAATTATTTATGACAGAGCAGTTTGCATTATTTTTTATTTGTTCAGTTGAAAGACACAGTTGATTTTCAGCGTCTGTGATTAAAAATATTTTGATAGGCATGTAAGGGAAGAAATCCCACAAGAAAGCTCTTAGGAAGAGTAATGCATATAATCCCAGTATATATTTCAGTAAACCACTATGCCAAATATTAACAACCTTCTGTAGCATGGGCTCCAACTATCTGAAGAACAAGTGAGCAAGAGATCTTGATGGATAGAGAGATGAAGAGCTCTGGAGGTGAAAACCTGGCTCTATTGAAGTCAATGGGAGTTTTACTGTTGACTTCAGTGGGCTCAGGATTTTACTGTTAGTATGTATCTTGCAGTTGAAACCAATATTCCTCAGAATCCCCAGATAGTCGTTAGGTTTACCTGAAACGCTGCGGTTCCAGGTCCCGGGTTTGTGGGAATCTTCTTCTCCAGTTTGGCTTTATGTGAGTTTGCACTATCAATCTCACTTTGAGCCGTGGGCCAAAATGCAAGCAAATCTCGGCTGAAATCACTAAGTTTCACTTTGTCGTCAGTTTTTGCATGATCTCCACATGAAAACACAAGTCATCTAACATTTGGTCAAGAGTGGGATGAGGTTCAATTCCTGGTTCAGTCAGACACCCCACACAACCTTGGGCATATCGTGTAATCTACTAAGATTCTTAGTTAAACTGAGGATAGAACCCATCAGTATTTGTGAGGTGTTGAAATACTATAATGATGCAGGCCCTGTAAGTCCCCAAATACATGGTACAGTTGAAATTTTATTTTTTTAAAAAAGCTTAGATTGATTGTTGAGTTGGTAAGGAAACCCCAGATCATTTAATAGTTACACGCACTGAGCCAGAGACTTGTTAGGTAATAGCTGTGAGCTACTGTAGCTGCTTGTGAGTGTCTCAACAGCATCTGGTTTGAAGACTGTGCACCTGGAATTCACTGAAGACCACTGATCTGGCGTTCACTTGAGTCAACAGTACGACTTGTGAGTGTAAGGATTATTTACATAAATGAGGGATTGTAATGTTGGGCACTGAACTGTTTCAGCTCCACTCCACTGAAATAATCATTGAAAACAATAGAAAAAAATAACTATGGGGAAAGCACACACAATGAATATCTCTGACCATATTTGGGTTTAGGAGAAATCTAGGGATGGCTGAAATATGATATATTCCATTAATCACACAATCCATTAAATAATAAATTGTGGTTGTTAACTTGATATGCACAGTTGAGCATGCAGAAAAATATTCCATAGGCAGACAAGTGCACCAGTGCATGGCATTGTTAATAGCTTTTGGATATATTCTCTTTGTAAATATGTCTGCAGCACATTCAGTGTCTCACTGAACTGCACTGTAGAATAAAATTATTCCTTAAATTACAGATTAATGTCAGAGATTTTTCAATGCCATAAAGCCCCCACCCTCCAAAAAAACAACCAACCAACCAAGCCAACCCTCTTTCCACACATTTGAATGACAGAGAGGGTGATATAGAAATGAACATTTCTCACTTTGAAACTGTCACAGCAATATTTAGTTCAATTTGCTGAGGGAGCTTGGAAGATGTTAGATAAAACATTGTTTTTAAAAAGGACAAATCAGTACCACTTTTCACTGACAGGTAATTATGCAAAATCTATATCATTTTAAGGACCAGGTTAAAGTGTGATCAAGGCTATTCAGCTGTCCATATGGAACTACTTGGTCTGCCCTTGCAAGTTTGCTGACAACACAAATGTAAAAATCTGAAAACATAAAATATCCTATAGCATATATAATACTTTCTTGGCAGAAGACTCGAGTGAATTGTCCCTACTATTGCTGAGTTGGTCCATCTATAGTTAGAAGAGATACAGCATTTTGCCCACGATATTATAAAGAGTGTGGTAAGAGGAGAATGTGGTTTTGTATTTTTCTTTTCTCTTGGTAATTCCTTTAAGACGGTAAGAACCGGTCACAAGCAAAGTGTGTCAGACTGCAGTTATGGTACTCATCTATTATGTTTCAATAACTTCTACCAAGTGAAATAGATTGGATTTTTTTTCTCTGTTCCAGTGTTTTGCAATGCATATCCTATTTGTGTGGCATATTGTAAATTACAATGAAAGCCCCATATAAGGTGGTTAATAGTGGTTTGAGTTAAGAATAGTAAAACAATACATCTAAATGAACATGAACAGCAAAAGCCCTCTGCTCAGCAGCTTTCTTTCTCTTAATACAAAAATTGTTTTGTCTGCATCGCATAGATTTTTTTTTTCAGTCAAGAAAAGGAAAAGGGCATGGCAGAGGGTAAATAGATTACAAACATGCAAACAGAACGATGATGCTGCAAAAGCTAAAAGGCAAAACAGCAATTTTTATTATAAATCCCTTCATCTAAAGGACACAGGCTGATTCATATTATATCAGGTCATGAACATCAGTACTAAGAACATGTAACATGGTATTTTCAGAATTAACACTATTTAATAGATGTTTCTAGACTTCTAGAAGAAAATCCTGCCTTATTGCTATGTCTCTTTTTTTTTGAGGATTTGAAATATTAAGCTCAATTGAACTGTAATTCTGTGACAACATGCTCCTCTTACAAAAAAAACCCCCAAACCCTACTTATTTGCTCTCTGTTTTAAAAGGTACATCTTTGTCCTCAAGGGATTAATTAGTTTGTCACTTATATAAAGGAAAGGGGAAAAAATTGTTACCTATTCCTGGGATGAACAGCACCCTCCAGTGTGCTCAAAACCAAATAAATATACCAGCTAGTCTCTCTTCATTTAGCACGCTAGGTTTTAGCTCCTCAAGGGTTTTCAAAACACTTAGCCCGGAGCTGCTTGCTTATTAGGCCTGATGCTGCTGGCTTTAATTGGGCGACTAAGGGGTGTAAGAATGGACCCCATGGTGTTAATCTGAAATACTTGGGGCCTGATTCTGCTACCCTCACCCATGCTGAATATTGTGCTGCTTGGGTTGTAAGATACAGCTCACTGTAAGGGAAACAGGATTGGGACCTTAATTTGTTAAAATCTCTTCTGCCTTTATGGAGGAGCTTCAGTGAAACCTGCAATACACCTGGGGCTGAGGGCTGTGAAGAACCATGTCATTATTTTTAACAGATGCATGTATAAAAATATCTAAGTATTGATGGGTCCAGTACCCAAATCCACTTTAATTTGTACACGAATCTATTGACAGTGAAGTTACTTGGATTTAAAAAACAGAAAATGAAAATAAACACACAGACCTGGGGCTTCTGATCCAAAGCCCAGTGAGGAGGGGAGAGTGAGTGTCAGATTAAGCCCAATATTCTGGTTGACATATCACACCCAGTTACCTTTGGACTGCAATTTGCTGCTTTTAAGCCATAAGAAACTGATCAGGATGAGCTTGGCTTGAAGGTCTTGATTTTTGCTTTGGGATAGGAGGAGAAAAAAGAAGTGCAGTACCAGTATGGATGTTTTTACTCAGTCTGTGACTAATACAATAAAAACTGATTGCAATGTGTATAAAGCTATGCCTTCTGGAAGCTATTCCCCATCAGCCAAGCAGAATCATGTAGCAATTGGGCATCCTGAGGCTTGGCAAGATAGTATGCAAAGGGTCAGAGAATACTCTGTATTACAGGCTAACTATACAACCACATCCAAGCATGTCTCAGAAACCCATAGAAGAATGTGCAGCCCAGAGAGGGCCTTAGAAGGTTGATTCCCCAGAGTAAAGTAATTTCACATTGTCTTAAATGAGTTGATGGCTGGAATTCACCTGTTCATTTCTAGTAAGTATAATTGTGGCTTTGGAAAGCTCGTTAAGGACTCAATCCTGCCAAGTGCTGCAAATGCAGAGGTGATATGCCAGGTGGGATAAATTAGACTCTGTAGCTGGCTGGAAGATGGAAATCCATGCCATGAAATTTTTGTGAAAAAAGCATTTTCCACTGGAAAATTATTTCAACAAAAAAAAATTCTGATTCGATTAGAATCCCTTGCATTTAAGAATCCCTGAAATCTGTTCACACTGATTTAGTGAATATAAGGAAGTCTGATGATGTAAATCTAGGAAATTGTATCAATGGGCAGCCCCTATGTTAGCTCACTGCACCCGCAGCAAACAGGATTTACATGTGTGTGTGTTTCCTTAAGGTAGACTGAGCCTGCATTCAAGTAGGATGGTATCTATTTTAACTGTCTTATATTCTTTCATCCTCTTGCTAGTTCCTCTTGTACTTCTCTGTTCTGGTCTTCTGGCATATGCAGTACACCAGCTTAGATTGCCTCAGATTCAGTGCAGGGAATTCAAATGCAGTAGGTAATGCATTGGGGAGGGAGTAAGATACAGTACATACTGGCAAATGGGTCTGAGTCTAGAGGGAGTCTAAGAAGCTATGAGATACACCAACGGTTGTAGAAGCTGATATAAATTATACCAAACATTCACTCTAGACTCATATCCCTGAATTTGACCTTTAAATTCTATTCCCATCTCCGTCACAAACTTTCTGTGTGACTTCCAGAAAGACATTTTAACATCTTGTCCCTCAGTTTCCTCATCAGTAAAATAGGGGATAAAAGTCCTTGTCTATGTCACCATGTTGTTGTGAGGATAAATTGATTGCTGCTCATAAAGTGTTCTGAAATCCTTGGAAGGAAGATGCTATAAAAATGAAAACAAAACAAAACAAAACAACAACAACAACAAAAAAACCCCACAATACACTAGATGTGTAGTGGAAGATCTGATAACACCGGTCTACAATTTTTTAGAAATCATCTGCTTCAGAGATAAAATGTGATATTTGTTATGTATTTTGATGTGCTGAATTCAAATATGACAATTAAAACAACTGATTGGCTACTGTTTCTAAGATATTTAAGTTTTTACATTTTATGTCTATGTATATTGTGTAGATAGTAGAGTTTTAATCATAAATTGTAAACCTAGGTCTTTTCATGTGTTTATGGTAGCTTTACATGATAATATTTCACCTGTCCTGTTTATGTAACACTTTAAAAATCAGCAAAAGGGTTATATAAATAAAATGTATTATGAAACAAAAGGCAAAAAACTATTATGTACATAGTTTAGTCCTATTCAGTGTCTACTCGGCGCTTCTTGGCTTGTCTTTTGTATTCATTAAATGGAGCATCTCTTGTCACTGTCCAGCAATAGTCTGCAAGCATTAATGGGCTCCATTTGCCCTGATAGCGTTTCTCCATTGTTGCAATGTCCTGGTGAAATCGCTCGCCGTGCTCGTCGCTCACTGCTCCGCAGTTCGGTGGAAAAAAATCTAGATGAGAGTGCAAAAAATGTATCTTTAGTGACATGTTGCAAGCAAGGCTTTTGTATGCCTTGAGGAGGTTTTCCACCAACAACCTGTAGTTGTCTGCTTTGTTGTTTCTGAGAAAATGTATTGCCACTGACTGGAAGGCTTTCCATGCCGTCTTTTCCTTGCCATGCAGTACATGGTCAAATGCATCATCCCGAAGAAGTTCATGAATCTGAGGACCAACAAAGACACCTTCCTTTATCTTAGCTTCACTTAACCCTGGAAATTTTCCATGGAGGTACTTGAAAGCTGCTTGTGTTTTGTCAATGGCCTTGGTAAAGTTCTTCGTCAGACCCAGCTTGATGTGTAAGGGTGGTAACAAAATCTTCCTCGATTCAACAAGTGGTAGATGCTGAACACTTTTCCTCCCAGGCTCCAATGACTGTTGGAGTGGCCAATCTTTCTTGATGTAGTGGAAATCTCTTGCACGACTATCCCATTTGCAGAGAAAACAGCAGTACTTTGTGTATCCAGTCTGCAGACCAAGCAAGAGAGCAACAACCTTCAAATCACCACAAAGCTGCCACTGATGTTGGTCATAGTTTATGCACCTCAAAAGTTGTTTCATGTTGTCATAGGTTTCCTTCATATGGACTGCATGACCAACTGGAATTGATGGCAAAACATTGCCATTATGCAGCAAAACAGCTTTAAGACTCGTCTTCGATGAATCAATGAAGAGTCTCCACTCATCTGGATCGTGAACGATGTCGAGGGCTGCTATCACACCATCGATGTTGTTGCAGGCTACAAGATCACCTTCCATGAAGAAGAATGGGACAAGATCCTTTTGACGGTCACGGAACATGGAAACCCTAACATCACCTGCCAGGAGATTCCACTGTTGTAGTCTGGAGCCCAACAGCTCTGCCTTACTCTTGGGTAGTTCCAAATCCCTGACAAGGTCATTCAGTTCAGCTTGTGTTATGAGGTGTGGTTCAGAGGAGGAGGATGGGAGAAAATGTGGGTCCTGTGACATTGATGGTTCAGGACCAGAAGTTTCATCCTCTTCCTCTTCCTCGTCTGACTCAAGTGAGAATGATTCTGGTGCATCAGGAACCGGCAGTCCTTCTCCGTGGGGTATTGGGCGTATAGCTGATGGAATGTTTGGATAATGCACAGTCCACTTTTTCTTCTTTGACACACCTTTCCCAACTGGAGTCACCATGCAGAAGTAACAATTGCTGGTATGATCTGTTGGCTTTCTCCAAATCACTGGCACTGCAAACGGCATAGATTTCCTTTTCCTGTTCAACTGCTGGCGAAGATTTGTTGCACAAGTGTTGCAGCATATGTGTGGGGCCCACCTCTTGTCCTGATCTCCAATTTTGCAGCCAAAATAAAGGTGATAGGCTTTCTTAACCATAGTGGTTATACTGCGCTTTTGTGATGCAAAAGTCACTTCACCACAAACATAGCAGAAGTTATCTGCACTGTTCACACAAGTACGAGGCATCTCTGCTCACTTTGGCTAAACAGAAATGTGTCCCTTTGCAAAATCAAACACTGACAAATAAGAGAGCACGACTGTATGATTTCTAGAGCTGATATAGGGCAATTTATTCAGCAGAGTGATGTAAGCTTCGTTATGATTGCATCATCCATGACTTCTAGGAATAACATGGTGAAATTCATATGTATGACGCAATACCAGCTTCAGATTGCATCATTCATTGTTTTGCCTAAAAAGCAAGTACTGTCCAAACCCAGTCATAGATTTATTCACAGATCCAGTCAAAGATGTATCTTAGTCATTTCTGGTTTAAATTGAGATCCCTTCCCTTTATAACTCACTTATCCTCTGCCATTCCCATGTCAAGGGTCGTATATACTGACTCAATAGCATATCTTGAAAACTAGAGCCAATTAACAATGTTAAGCATCATTTTTGTTCTCAGTGACCCAGAATTAGTAAAGTTGGACTACATTTATTTCAGAAGCACTTTGGCTGTAGAGCAGTGTAAGTGATCTACCTCTGCCTGACCAGTTATTGCATTTGATGTCGGAATGTGATGCATACTCTCCAGGAAATGTGTTAATGTACCATCGTTTTTTTGTTATTGTTGCTTAGACTGGCTTAATTAGATTAGCTGTGATTTCTTAAACAAAAGAAAGTGCATGACATATTAATCATTGCACTTAGATTCCAATTGGAGCACAGGCTTTAACTATTAGAGAAGAGTGCATAGCTGCTCCCATCTTTAAGTGTATATACTGAGTGACAGGCTGCAGAATTTTGAAAGAGCAGGAGAGACTGGGCTTCACTTTAGTTAGCTATGTGGGTAAGGGACAATTTGTGGAGAGCTCCATGTTTGGACTTAACCAATCTCTTTCCAGCATGTATTTTGTTGTTACTGTGGATTGTTTATGTTGATTTAGTGTCCCAAATGAGATTGGGGAAACCCATCATGTAAGGCACGTTATACAAGCAGACAGTAAGAAACAATCTCTACTCCATAAAGTCTAAATAAGTAAAATAGGGAAAGGGTGGGAAGGGGAACAGAGTGACTTGTGTAAAGTAAAATAGCAGCTCAGTGGTAGATCTGGGGACAAAACGCTTGTCTCCTGATTCCCAGTCCAGTGCTAATCCACTAGACCCTACTTCCTCTACATCAGAGGTAGGCAACCTATGGCTGATTTTCACTCATGCTGCCCGGGTCCTGGCCACTAGTCTGGGGGGCTCTGAATTATAATTTAGTTTTAAATGAAGCTTCTTAAACATTTTAAAAACCATATTTACTTTTCATACAACAATAGTTTATTTATATATTAAAGACTTATAGAAAGAGACCTTCTAAAACCGTTAAAATATATTACTAGCATGCAAAACCTTAAATTAGAGTGAATAAATGAAGACTTGGCACACTACTTCTGAAAGGTTGCCGACCCCTGCTCTACATCCTACTGTTCCTCTTCATGTATGTATAGTGATGATTTACCATGCATGCATCTGCTTGCTTCTTTGCTTGTTTTTCTCTGCTCATTCAGTCTTTCGTGTGTGTCTTTTGCATCCGACGAAGTGGGTATTCACCCACGAAAGGTTATGCTCTAATACATCTGTTAGTCTATCAGGTGCCACAGGATTCTGTAGGTTTTTACATGTTTGCCTTTATGTTTTATGTTGGCTCAAGTTTAAATTGGGATGATGAGCAATTAATTTTACAAATGGTTTACACTTGGAAAAACATGAAATTATCACAGCACCTTGTAGATCAACCTGCAGTTTAACTGGATCAAAACACAATGATCCTGGGTTTTGTCTGAACAAAACTTGTAAAGTTCTAGATCAATGTGTATTGCTTTGCAATATGGAGCAGTTTTTGGTGGATATAACCAGTTCTCCAGGTTGATGCAATAAGCATCTGCAATTCTATTGTCCTGAGCTTCAGGAAAGGCTCACAAGCCACATCAAGATTCTGTAGTGTTTTATCTGTCCCTTTTGGCCAGTGTGGGTCAGATAGTCAGCTATTGTAAATCAATGTAGCTCCATAACACTTTTGTCTTGAATCTTCTAAATTTTGAATCCATCCAATTCTTCCAATTAGAGTTCTCCAATTCTTGAATCCTTCTCTTCTTCAGCTCCAAATCCTCAATGCCTTATGACCAACCTTTTGGAATTTGGGTACTTAAATAAGTTAGGCACCCCACTAAGCAGTCTGATTTACAGAGGTGCTAAACACTTGCTGCCATTGGAATTAACCTGAACTCCCATGACCTCTGTAAGCAACGAAAGGGTAACTGAACTGGTGATTCCAAGTATCTACTAAACAGTTTTCTTTCAAGACCTCTTCTCAGTTCATGCTGTGCTTTTTACCCAGATGTTGCACCGATAATTAATTCGGTTTCTCATAGTTGTAAATATCTAGGTTAAAAACAAAACCATTTTAAGTCCACATAACCACATAAAACTATTATGTCACAAATACCAAAACACACAGCCCTCCATACTACAGCTACATGTTAATTTCTTCTACTCAGGGTTTTTATCTAATATACTGTATCTGCCCACATACTAAAACCTTGCTAAATCTAAAGCACTAAAGCACGTACTTAATAAACTGCACAATGTACTGTTGGTCTCTGCTCAACTCTCAACAAAGATTTAATATTAGATTCTTGGTTAAAAGCTTGTATTACTAAAATGTTATGTTTGCAAAATGTACACTATTTTATATTTAATAGTATATTCTGAAACAACCGAAACTCAAATCCAATTGACAAAATAAAGGAGAAAATTATAGTGGTTTCCCTTAAAATCTTGCCAGTTTTGCCTTGTTCATTTACTCTCAAACTCAATAATTCACTACTGCCGCTTTCAAAAAGTGCCAGAGGCTCCTTAGAGACTACTAGAACCTCAGGTTGTATATGATCCAAAACACAGCATCTTCGTCAGTGTCTCTAACACCTTGCTGAGGCACTGGCTCAGGATGGAATCAGAGGAAAGAGTGCCCCCTATTGAATCATTAATGTTCAAACAGTTATTGAGTAACAGAAAATACTGCATTAAAAATGACTATTTTTGTTATTGTGGAAATTCTAATGTCAGTAATGTCCTTTGTTGCAGGCATTGCAGTTGAAATAGTTTTAATGACCTGTTATGCGGTTCTGCTTCCCCAATTTTGGCATGCTATAATCTGTTATCTCATTGGTATCTCCAGGGCTACCTTTTGAGTTTGATTGCCAGATGCTCAGTAGGTAAGGTGAACAGATGTCCCGATTTTATAGGGACAGTCCCGATATTTGGGGCTTTTTCTTATATAGGTTCCTATTACCTACCACCTTCTGTCCCGATTTTTTACACTTGCTGTCTGGTCACCCTATCAGTAGGTGGGGAGCAAAACTGTAGCAATGTGATCTGAAGTTCTCTGACCAATTCCAGGTGCAAAGGGCAGATCTGGACAGAATGGCTTAGTACCCAGGAGAACTCTTTAGAGCTATGCAAAAGTGACCAGCACATCTTATAGTCCAGTGCCAGCATCCAGATTTAGGGGCAGAGAGGAGTGGCTTGGTGGAGCTAAAGCCGCCCACCAGGTTTCTTAGAACCTGTATAGTGCTCATTGGCAAGCTAAGCTGTCATTCCACCCAGCTTCAGCATAACTGCATATTTAATATAGGTTTTGTTTTCAGTCTTCACAGTGTACAGGGACCTAGCCTCTATTTTTTGCCCAGAGTTTGTGGTGTGTAC
Source organism: Dermatemys mawii (assembly GCA_007922305.1). NCBI lineage: Eukaryota > Metazoa > Chordata > Testudines > Dermatemydidae > Dermatemys > Dermatemys mawii. Next base: position 3,912,505 of record ML677445.1, on the reverse strand, counting down.
CCCTGCAGGAGCATATTCAGGTCAACAGGACTCTGGGGTTAAAATAGGTGCAGAATTTGGATTATGTACAACAATACCTCACTCAAGCCAGTAAAGTCAGTGGAAGTTCCCTTTGTGCAGCCCCTTTTCAATTGGGGCAAACCTCCCCTATGAACCAACAATAAACCAACAAGTGTTAGAAGTGAGGATGCCTATATAAATATTAATTTAAGTAAACATTATTATTCAGATAAAAGGAACATTATTTTTCATCAGTAATGACTTTTATGTCTTGAGACGTTGGTATCTTCTACATCACGTGGCTGATTCACGGCTCATTCTCAGGCTGGCAAATTGTGAAAGGGGGTGGTTCCTTCTATTTCATTTTTTTCCCTTTTCTCTCATATTCATGGTTAGGTTTCCTAGTTTTTTTAACTAATTTTGTAAAAGGGACATGGCCACGTTATAAATAGCAGCCACAGTAATTCTCTCTATCCAATCCCCGCTTAACCAAGGTCCCTCTCATCAGAATCTCTGCTAAATTGGTTAATTTAGTTACTATAATTAACCAAGCTAGCCAGTTTAGAAGATACTAGACTTATCAGTAATATGTACAGAAAACGTTAACATTTGATTAAGCTTATGTTTGCTTTTTGTATTATGATAGTACCTAAAAGTTCCAGTTGAGATTGGAGCCCTGCTGTGCATTCTCCCCTCTGCCTAAACTGCCATGGTGGATTATGGGAGATGTAGTTTACCCAGGGAGTTAAGTTCATAAAGGAGAGTGGAGACGTGAGGCATGCAGCAGGTCAGGCGAATGCAGATTAATGTTGAACGGGGCCAGGATGAAATGTCAAAATATTACTAAACTGATTTTTTTTAGAGCTCTCATTAATTAATGTGGAAATATCAAAATTTCCAGTGAGATGGACCAACTTTTGATCCAATTTTGGATCAACTCTACTAAACATTGTGTTGTGAATGGGGCTCATAAGACCATTGCCCGTGTAGTGTCTCAAGATGAATGCAGTCTAGCACGACCTTGTAGAGAGCACACAGTGATTCCAGGAACATAAATCACTAGAAAAATAGTATCATTCATGAACACTCTTATAAGTATTGCAAGCATTGGGCGGGCATGGCCGATATGTCCTCTAGTATTCTACGTATGTGGCTCATTTGGTTGATGTGTGCAGGCCAGAGGCACCCAACGCTCATTTTGGAGTAGTAGTAAGGAGTGATTCAGAGCACATTATGGCACAGCCATCCTGCTCTCCCCATATGGCTCTTTCGTTCTGTTCCAACATCGCTCCCAGTTTTCCCATATCAAGGCAGAAATGTGGCTCTAAGAGCAAAGGCAGTGAGTGCCTGACGCATGCTGAAAGTGGCTAGACGAGATCGTAGACAAATATGGTCACATTGCTCTAGCTTCTGCAAGGGGTTCCAATCTACAACCTCTTTGAACAAAGCCCTGGGTGAAGTAACAAAGATGAAGATGGCAACATTTGCAAAGATGAAAATTATTCCAAAATTTTCTGTCTAGCAAATATTATAGAATCTTGATTTGTAGCACTGAGTCTATTTCAAACATGCCCTTGTGTGTAACACACAAGTCTCTTTTAAAAAAAAGTTTTTATAAGGACTGTGTGATCTATATACATTTATGCTAAATATAACTAGAAGGCCAAGGAACATACTCTATAAGTGGGATATAAAGTATCACACTTGTGATGTATGCAATTAATTTATGATAGGCATCTTATAAAAGAATGACAGTATCTCCATTGCATAATGAATGGGCACACAAAATAGCTGCAACAATATGGGAAAGTCAATAATTAAAGTCAGGTTTTGTCCCATAGTTTTGGGGGATGGGGGACGGGGTAATTGTTGCTTTTTCCTCCAGAATGATGTGTTGGGATTATATAAGCATGATCATTCATTAACGTGCTTTTTCCTTTGCTAAGGCTTGTCTAAGGCCTAATTTATGTGCAAGACTGAAAGCTGTTTAAGTAGATAATATGCCCCATTTATGAGAAATACCACCCTCTTTATGCTCCATTAAGTTCAGACGTTGACTCTTTAAGCTACATACCAATTATTTCTTTCTTTCCAGGAACAGCAGCACACCTTTCTCCACAAAGGACAACAAATTATTGTAATATTCTATTAATCTTAACATGTTCCATAGATGTAGAGGGCCCCACAGAGCTGACCATTGACTTGGTATTTTATAATTTACAAAATGCCCTATAGCAAGAGGAAAAATAAAATCCTTACCTACTGACAATTCTGTTTTCCAGATGAACATTTTGGAAGGGAAGGAGCAATTATTTTTTCAGGCTTTATTCATAAATGTAAATGACAAAAATTGAATAGAAAATAATTCTAAAAATGGTCTATTTTAATGTGATGGGAGCACTCCACAAAGTACTGGATGATCTGGGTATGATCTTGTACTCCTGACTCTGGGAAAACTCTCATTAACTTCAGTAGGAGTTTTGTCTGTATTAGGATTGCAAGGACAAGGTCACTGTAAGCATAATTGTCACTGAAATCAATGGGAGAGTGAAGGTAGACTATGTCCATAATTAATTGTTGTCAAAATTCCCAGCAGTAATTTAGAACCTAGATGCACCTAAAAGGTCACTGGTTTAATATGTCTGTCATAATAAGGAAATATCAGTCTGATAATTTAAGAAATCATGCCAGTAAATAATAATAATATATTATTGACCACAAGAATATTTTTTAAAGTTCAACATGATTATTCATGATTCAGCATGATTTACTACATTTTTTTTTGCTTTGAGGTGGAAATGTAAAAATGAATATGTAGTATGCCTTATTTATTTCAACAAATAGGTTTACAAGAAAATATAGGTTTCCAACATTTTAATTGATACCCATTTTCTTTAAAATAAAATGTTAACCAAGAGGATTCAGTGAAAAATGATATAAATCTGCTGTGGTATTAAAATCAAACTATGCTATAATGTACCTGTTTCATTTTATGGCTAGAAAAGTTATCAGTAAATATGTCTGAGTGTCTGTTAAAGAAATAGTATCTCATTGGTAATGTATAAACTTCGTACAAATGGTAAATGGAAGTCATTTAACTTCAGTGGGAGAATGGATAACGTTGATAAAGTAGGTGGTGCACTTGAGGATAACCCAACAGAGCTGCTACTCACTGGATTTCCTCCTTTAGCTCTAGTGGTAGAGGTCTGTGCTACAGGGCTGAAGGTTCTGGGCTCAGGCCCTGCTGACAGTTTACATATGGGTTTGGTACATGGGCCCTTAGGCTCACAATGTAAATTTGCACAATGTTTTTGGTGGGGTTCTCCCCACATGTGCTGGGAACTGGATTGATATGGGGCTGAGAGGCTAATCAGAAATAAAGAAATAGAATTAGAAATAAAGCCTGGCTGGGAGAGAGCAGGGCTTATTTCTTTAAAGAAAGAAACAAAGAAATAGAATTAGAAATAAAGAAATAAAGAATTAGAATTAGAATTCTAATTAGAATTAGAAATATTCTAATTAAGAATTAGAATAAAGAATTAGAATTAGAATAAAGAATTAGAATTAGAATTCTAATTAGAAATAAAGAAATAGAATTAGAAATAAAGAAATAGAATTTGAAATAGAATTAGAAATAAAGCCTAGCTGGGAGAGAGCAGGGCTTATTTCTTTAAAGAGCTAGATGAGCGCAGCTGGGATGGGGATGGACTAGACCAGATCAGACTGGAACAAAAGGAAAAGTGAAGTTCTCTCTTCTTGGGAAGCAGCCTGAAAGAAGGCTGAGAAGAGGCAAGCTACTCCAGGGGTACTGTGGACAATGGGAGCTGCAGGGGTGGTGCTTGCAGGCACAGGCATCACACGAAACTCCCTGCCCCCCTCTCCAGGGGGGGTGCACCCCCTCCAGCAGCCCAACCCCCTACTCCAGCCCAGAACCCCCTTCTGCACCCAAACTCCCTCCAAGAGCCTGCACACCTCACCCCCTCCCACACAGCAATCCCTTGCCCCAGCCCTGTGAAAGTGAGTGAGGGTGGAGGAGAGCAAGCGATGGAGGGAGGGAGGATGGAGGGAGTGGTTTGGGGCCTCGGAGAAGGAACGGGGCACGGGCAAGGCCTCTGAGAAGGGGCAGGGCAGGAGCGGGACAAGGGTGTTTGAGTTTGTATGATTAGATAGTTGGCCACAAGTCTCTTACTTGTTAATAATTTCTATAATCAATAGTCCCAGTTCCGCTTCCACTAAAGTCAGTAAGAAGTAAAGATCAGCCCAAGCCCTGCTGAACACTGGAGCTCTGGGGTGGTTTTGGAATCCAAAAGAGAAGTTTGCTTCTTGGGTCCATCCCCAGTGAATACGTGGATCTATCGTTTAGAGAATTTTTCCTTCTGGGAGGCTGCCAAAACCAACTCCTGAGTGGGGCCAGATTCACTGGTATGTGCACGTTGTTTTGTGCCGCACCAGCTACCTAAAGCCTCTGTAAACCCAGTTTAATTGCCAGCTAAGTTAGCCTTGTGGCTCTTTTGTGTTACTGTCATGGCACCAACCAGCTAGAAACCCCAGATACATGTGGCCCAAAGTGAGATTTACGGGAAAAAAAATCTTACCTTTATCCCAACTTGTTCATGCTCTTTCCATGTACATGCAAAGTGGAAACTGTATCTTCATACAGGTCCTGGTAAAGAGAGCTCTGTTTTTCCAGTTATTTTGTTGTGTGATGTGAGGTATGTTCAGCATGCACAATGGGCATATAAAATGTGATGCATCATTATTATCTAGAAAACACCCAAGCCTACGCTATTCAGACACTGAAAAGAACAAATTATGGGCACAAATGAAACAGTACAGTTTTGCAGATATATTGATGCAAAGATTTATCAAGTAAAATGGATACAAAACACTACATTTGGGGCTGCTGGTTTCTGGTCTAGAGTAAAAAAAAATACATATTCAATATCTAAGGAAGACGTCCCTTTGTTGGCTTATCAGTACCAGCCACACGAATAACCCTAGTCGTAGAACACAATGAATTTAACTGCAAAAAGAACTGGAATGAAAAGGTGAATGTGAAAGAAAGAGTAAGACGTTTGATGGCCAACAATGTGAAATGAGTGGATAGCAAGCCAGGCATGGATAGAAGAATATTTTTGGTATAAATTGTGGAAAAGAAAGCAACGAATGAAAGAACAATTAAAGAGTGTGAAGAAGAGGATTGTAAGGAAAATAGTGAAGGGAAAATGTATCATTGGCACTATGTTGTCCTAATATCAGATCCTGCCACATGCCTCCTGGAAAGTGGAGTGCGCTCAGTGGAGACCTTATTCAAATGTCACTGATATCAACAGGAGTCTTTCAATTAATATCCATGAGCTTTGGCTCAAGCCCTGAATAGGGAATATGGGGAATCAGACCCCACCACTCTGTTCACATTAAGGAAATGTGCCTGGGGAGGATTACATCGATGTAACTGCACTGCCTGCTGATGTAAGGAAGGGCTTACAGCAACGCACTTTTCTTTGGTATGTTACCAGATCAAGCGACACTAACGTAAACTCCATATTGCACTGGCGCAGCACATCTATGTAGGGGTTTTTCTCTAGACACAGTAAGAATTTCTTTACTGTAGATATGGCTTTAGTCTGTAATATCTTTGACCTGGATTGCACTAGAGGAATTCATGTGGTTGAAGCTCCTAGACTATTTGTCAAATACTCGGTATTGATACACAAAAAATACTCCAGATTGTTTACTACTGCCCTAATACCCACTGAGAATAGACTGTCTTTCAGCAGGTTTAATGAACAATTAAAGCTCCATCTAAATCAGTTTAGTGCCAATTTGAATGAGGCTGAGATCAAATGGTTCAACTAGTGCCCCCACTTCCTCTCCCACAGTGCACTGTTGACCTTGAAAAGTTCCCAGAATGCCTTGCTTCTGGGGCTTGAGTCAGAAACTGCTAGCTAGGTACCCAGAGGATAAAACACTGCAGTGGTTTTAGGACAGGGCTAGTATGGACATGGGACAAAATTTAACCCGATTTAGCATGGCTAATGTGGACGCAGTGAAACATTCATGCTGAACCGGGTTTTTGTAGAGAAAGTTCCATTCTGCGGTGTAGACAAGGCCTTTGAAGCAAAGATATTTGTCTCTTCACATGTCATGTGAAATACCGTATGCATTTATCCTATATACATTATTGTACTTCTGTGTAAACTTGTTCTAGGTTTTCAGATATGTTTTGACTTTACCAGCAATTGGTATCTCCCCATAGAAGTGATTTTCAGTAAGATATTTGCTATAATTATTCAATTTAGCTTGTTCTTCTGTTCATGAATTGTCTTTGAACAGTTTGGTTTCCTGAATGTAATTGTTATTTAAAATCAATCACTAAATGACATTAGTGCTCTGGATTTTTAATTTTTTTTTTTTGGACATTCAGTATTTGAAATTCAAGCTGTGTTGGTTAGTTTTTATTATGCATGGGTTCTAAGGCATATGTCTGTGCCCTGATAGGATATGTAAAACAGGTTTAAATTCCAAATACTTGTATTTATGACTTCAAAAATAGCTTTTCTGACAATGTCCTCTACCATACACTTTACATTATGTTGTGTTCAAGAAAATTCCTGCTAGAAAATTTGTTCATAGATTGTTCTTGGTGAGCAAATACAAAAAAAATATCTAAACACAGATTATCAGAATTCAGAACATTTACTGAAGTGAATAATCATGGAACCTTGTTTTTCAAGTATTTATACAATCCTAATTGTTGAGAAATTCAATCTGAGTTCACTCAAAATTCTTGCCTTTGGGCTCAAAGGGTCAGTGTTAAGACTGGTATTCCTTACATTTTAAGTATTGTTACTTTTTTACTAGTAATGCTAAAGGAAAATATTTATAGAGGAAAAGATACTGTCACCCTTAATACATTATATGAAGATTTTTACCTGTGATTTTCTTTTTGTTCAACTTTACCTTATACAGATACCCATGGCATGGATATCTATCCATCTGTTTGTTCAGCACTCTTTAAGACAGTAGTTATTTCCTCCTGCAGAGAGACGTGACAGAAATAAGGGACATATTCAGACATATTCAGCAAAGTTTCAAGAACTCAGCAAGTGTAAGCAAAGTTTGATTATTTCATTTTAATTCTTTTGAGGTAGATATTGATCAACAAAGTCGCCAATGTGTTAATTGATTGCAGTGCTTATCTGATAAAACTCACAAAGCCAAGGTGTGCTTAGTTATTTCAGTGTGTTAAATAAAAGGACTATCCTAACAATGCTTTATTCTTTGCTCTCAGTTAGTGTATCGCATGTGGATTCCCCATACAGACTCTCACTGGGGAGATGTAATTCCACATTATATGTAAAGTATATATAAAATACTGGAAGCAAAATATTCTTTACCATAAAACTTTTTTCAAAGCACTCCTTAAAGGACAAACTAGGAGACATTTGGGTTTTTAAAAGACTTTTTGAAAGAGTAGAGGGCCTCGCCTTGCTATTGTGACCAAATTTCAGTCTATCCTCCCAAATTCTCCTTGCACTTTCATTTAGATAACTTACTTTGTAGATATGGTGTACACAGTTAAACTACTGTTGCGTTCCACGTAAGAGGTGCACTTTGATGGTGAGTGAAGAGAAAATTAGTGTAGATCAGGGGTGGGCAAACTTTTTGGTCCGAAGGCCACATCAGGGTTCAAAATTGTGTGGAGGGCCAGGTAGGGAAGGCTGTGCCTCCCCAGACAACCTGGCCCAGCCCCTTATCTGACACCCTCCCATTTCCTGCCTCCTGACTGCCCTCCTCAGAACTCCCAACTCATCCACCTCATTGTCCCCTGATTACTCCCTCCAGAGATCTCCGCCCCTAACCACCCCCAACAAGACCCCACGCCCCTCGAAGCCCCCCGCCTCGTGGGCCCTGACTGACCCCTCCAGAGACCCCTCTGCCACTAATCAGCCCCCAGGACCTCACCTCCTATCCAACTCCCCTGCTCCCCATCCCCTGATTGCCCCGACCCCTAGCTACAGCCCTGCCCCCCGACAGACCCCCTGGGACTCCCACACCCTATCCAACTCCCCATTCCCTGACGGTCCCCTGAGACTCTCTAGTACTTATCCAACCCCCCAGGCCTCCTTACCACGCTGCTCAGAACAGCATGTCTTGCCCAGAGCCAGACACACTATCGCACAGCCCCGTCCCCCAGAGCGCTGCTTGCATGGGGCACTGAGGCTGGGGGGGTGAACAGCAGGGAAGCGGGGAGGAGCTAGCCTCCCCAGCTGGGAGCTGGGCAGGGGCAGATAGAATTAGCCCATGGGCTGTAGTTTGCCCACTCCTGGTGTAGATAGTCAGATCCAGCAGTCCCCTAGGGAACCTAACTTCCTCTCCTGAAACAAACTTGCAAAAGGTGCAAAGAGAGACCAGTGAACTGCACAAGGGCAGGCAGATGGAATTTCTAGGGTATAATCCACTCTGTGATAAAACAGAGGTTACAGATTGGGCAGGGGTGTGTGGCCTGGCAGCCCTGCAGACCTCTGGGAAAAAGAATCCTAAGACATGTGGAAGCCTTTTTATCCTGCTCTGCTGGGGCTGCTCCAGCTATAGGCAAACTAAGAATTTGCCTAGGGTGGGTAGATTTCTGGGCAGCTGCCTTGGGTGGCAGATTTGGCCTGGCCACCTCTTCATGGTGGAGGAGTGGAGGGGCCAAATTTGAATAGCCTTATGACTCAGTGTGCCAGGTCACAAGGCAAGACTACTCACTCAAAATTTGCCTGTGAGGAGAGGGGCTGGCACACTGAAGTTTGACCTGAGGTGACAGATTATCTTGAGCCCTGCTTGTCCTCCTCACCCCCTTTGTATGGTTTAATGAAGATCCATGTAGCAGTTGGTGGAGTCATGTCCCCTGTGTCTGCAGAGGGGATCCTAGAGGAGTAAATGAAACTAGAAGTAGTGTTCGCTCCCATTGTGACATGTAGGAACAGTTCCAATGAGTGTGTCCAGTCCCTAACTCAACCGCCTCCTAATTCACGTGGTGGGAGTTCTGTGAGATGGGAGATGTGGAAGGCAGCATCTCCTCTCCATTCAATGTTTCTAGGGGTGTTTCTGGCCAAAGTACTGCCCCCTCCCTCACAGGAAGGTGTGTGTATGAGGTGGGGGGAAGATCTGGGCCCAAGAGTTTTGATTATAAGAGACTGCAAGAGCAGGACCGTGTAATTTGTAAAGTGCTTGAGGTCCTTCTGAAAGTGTTCAACTCTATAAAGGGTAACACACCAGTGTTATTATTTTAATACTTTATTATCTCTGGTGGCAATCTGCTGGGAACAAAATACCTCCACCTAATAGCTGACTTTAATTTTTGCCAAGAAGTTTCATGGCTGTTCTATACACAACATAAAAGTAATCGTTATTTTTCCATTACACAAAGGTCTTATTTTTAATTTTTTGCTCCAAGTGGTCCACCGATGCATTTTTTTTTAAACTCAGACAGGAATTGGCAGTGTCTTAATTCACAGTAGAACACCAGTTCAGTGAGCAATAAAATTAATCCATTTTTTAAGAGAAAAGTTTGAGAAAGATGGATTTGAGGGAATATTAAAGGCTAAGGAGTATTTCTGTGATCCAAAGCTTGGTGGTGTTGATGTGAGTCAACAGTAAATTTCAACTTTCCATTTCCATTCTTTGTCATGTTCCTTCTTACAAATAGGAAAACCTGCACTTCAAGCTATTGTCAACATTCCCACTTGAGGTTTAAGGAAATGCCAAGCCATTTCACAGCAAGTTTCAACTGTTGGCACAAGGTCAAAAGTACAGCACCTGAAGCTTTACTGTAATCATCATTTCTCCAGAGTTTCATTTGAAGGAGGCACGTTTGGCTGTTTGGCCCTTTCAGTGCTGCTGCTAACTCTTTTGTTCAGTGAGTCATGGGATAACTGCTTTATATCCTTCTATCATGTTCAACCAAAGCATGCTGCCTTTTTAAAACAAGATCAAAAACCTGAGCTGGTCTGGGCTAAGTGTACATTGGAAAACATTCCTAAAAAGCCAAAAAATGATTTATTAGGCTTAACCCTTAGAATTGTTTGACAGAAGCAAAGTGAATGTTCAGTATGGCTGGTGTGTGTGTGCTGTTTGTGCGTCTATATGGAACCAATGATAGTTACCACCCCATAGTTAGTTTATTAGCACCCCATTCTAAACCTGTTTTCAGTGTGCACCTCTTGCCCTTTTTTCCTCCCTCTTTCTGTGCCACAAATCACATCAGGGAAGAGTTTTGCTGGGAACAAGTGTAGAGTAAGGAAAATTAATGGCATTTCAAAAATGTCTGGAATTCATTTTGTCAAACATTTTCTTCCCTCTCTCTTTTTTTTAGTTGGCTCGTCAGATTCGAAAACACCAGCTTTGTTTTGTCTTGTTGGCCTTGATACATACAGAGGAGTGGTGCCATGAGCAACAAGCGTCACAGTTATCAAGAATAAATCCTGCCAGATGAACATGATGGCTTTTTTGGATTGATTTACAAAAGAAGTGGATGAAAGGAAGGCAGTAGCTACAGTATATACTTTCAGTAAATCATCTGATACTGTGACTGACTAAATCTTTTTTGAAATATTAATTAGTTTTGATATGTTGTGTAGAATACAATTTGGTAAAGAGACCATAAACAAAATTTAATGATTAATAGCAAGGTACTGAACTGAGGAGTTAAAGTGTCTAGTGGGGCACTTGATAATTTTCTACCCAATGAGTAAACAATCCATCATTGGTAGGAAGAATTTGAAGACCTGAGAGATCTTTTTCCCCCATCTCTAACTTATATGAGTCTTTGTTTAGCTTGATGCCATCAGATTCCACTGCTCTTAACTGAATTCATCCTTAACTGAGGCATCCTGAAATGTTCTGGACTTGTGCATTTATTATGATGTGTTCTAAAATGGACAATGGACTCATGTTCCAGCATCACATATTCATAACTTTGATTATCTTCAAAATTACTTTGTTTCCTAGATATGGTTTCAGCTTACAAATGCGGAATTGATTTACTATTAAATTATTAATATTTATAGTCAGCAAATGCATTCTGAACTGGGATGATTAAAACTGGATAGACTTTCGACTGTTCATGCAGAGAAATTGTCTACTTGAAAGACTCTTGTGCTTGATTTTCATTTACACTAGGTCCCCTTTGCACTGTAGAGTCATGTAAAGAAGCCTTAGTATAAATGAAAATCAGGCACTTGTAACTCTAAAACAACTGAACATTTTTTAAACCTATATTGAATTGACCTTAGATCTTAATCTGATCTACATTACAAGCTAAGTTTAAAATGTCTAGCTTCAGTTATCTCATAAAGAATCTGAGCACAATTTTTTTCCTAATTATATCATAGACCATATATTTTAGTTTGGGGTTTTCCTCTATGCACTCTAATGACTTGAAATAGCTAAACTGATTAGTTTTGAACATTAAAAATATATGTTAGTTTAGACAAAGCATGGAAAACTCCATCCCCAAATGAAAGACAACAAAAAAACGTAGGGGGATGAAACAGTTGCCATACAGGGAGAGATTAAAAAAGTGGGGCTGTTCAGCTTAGAAAAGTAAAAAAGGGGGAGGGGAATAGGCTAGAGGTCTATAAAATTATAAATGATGTGGAGAAAGTGAATAAGGAAGTATTACGTGAAGGAAGAAATAAATTGTTCTAACATAAGCAAGATACACGGTCAGAGTTAAGGTTGTTTGCACTTTACTCACATTGATTTTCAAATTGTTCTTGTTTTATAATACAGCATTCTAAACAATATTGTTTTAAACCTATATATATTTACAACTTGAAGAATGTTTGGGAGTGTTTTATTTTCTATCTAGTTCCTTTTGTTCATTGCTCAAAACTTTCTTTGAAAGCAGTCATGCTGCATAAATGAATCTAGCTGTAGGCTTGCATTTATTATTCTTATTTGTTGTTCCTCTTCCCCTAAGCTGTCTTCTTGCTTTTTTTCCCTTAAACTGTAAGTTCCTCAGGGAAATCTTCTTAAACACTAATGCAATGGGAGTTCTAATACCCATTGATGGACCTACCCTCCATGAACTTATCTAATTCATTTTTGAACCTGGTTTTACTTTTGGCCTTCATCACAATCCATGGCAATGAGTTCTGCAAG
>ML677445.1:3810956-3890352 GCA_007922305.1 Dermatemys mawii | reverse complement strand
GAAAGCTCATGCTCTGAAAAAATTTCAGTTAGTCTTTAAGGTGCCACAGGACTCATTGTCACTTCTGCAATTCCAGACTAACACGGCTACCCCTCTGATTCTAAGCAGTGCCAAAAGGCCTTTAACCAGCTTAAAGCAACACTCATGTCTGACTCTGTGTTCAGGGCCCCAAACTTTAACCAACCGTTCCTAGTAACCACAAATGCCTCCAAGCGTGGTGTGGGAGCAGTTTTAATGCAAAACGAAACCCAATCAACAATTGCACCCTGTCGTGTTTCTCAGCAAAAAGCTGTCTGAGAGAAAAAGCCACTGGTCAATTTTCCCCCCCCCCCCCCAAAATGTTACGCTATTGTATATGCTTTAAAAAAGCTATGCCCATACATTTAAAAACAACGGTTCCAACTACAAACCAACCATGCTGCGCTAAAGTGGCTTCATCGCTTCACCAACAAAAACAAAAAACTTCTTTGGTAAAGTTTAGCTCTCCAAAATTTTAATTTTAACATCCAACACATTCCAAAAACTTCTAATAAAGTGGCTGATGCACTCTACCAAAAAAGTTTCCCAAAATCAATAGGTTAAAACTGTCCTCAAAATGTAAAACCTATTGTTAGTTTCATTATAACCAGTAGTATGTTTACAGGTGCATGTGTTTTATTAATTCTGTTTTTTTCCTAAAGCTCCAAAAAAAAATCGCACCCAGTGATGTTCCAACACCGTTTGCAATTTGGGGGGCGTGTCATAAGTGTAAAGTAGCCTAAAATTAGTGTTTACCTGTAAGGGGTTAAGCTAAAGGTAACCTAAGAGGTGAACAACTAACCAATAAAAAATTCCTCAAAAAACAAAGAATTTTAAGTTTCAGTTTCTCTCTGGGTCTCTCTCTGTTCACCTCCGCTATGAAATAAACACAGCTATGTCTTTCACTGTAACTATAAAATTCTATCAAGTACTGTAGTCAGTAAGTTTACCTTCTTTTTATCACTTAAAGGGTTCTCAGTGGTGAGGATTGGCTGGGTGCTTCTTAAAATTGTAAAATTCAGCAAAAACTTCAACAGTGAAAAAAAATTGCCTCGGGGGACAGGTTTGGTTTCTAAATCTTTTTGTTAATTATGGTAAATGCTGTTCTATTAATGGTTATAAGAAATTTATTCCTTTCTTTTTTTCTTTTATTTAAAATCTTTCTTTTAAAAAGCTAACTGCTTGTTTTTTATTGTGTAAGATCCTGGTTTTGAATCGGGCACGTCTCGCAGGAGCAGGCAAGGTTTGTTTTTTTTTTCTCTCAAGCTTCCCAAAAAAGGAAGAAGTTTGGGGGGTTAGTGAAAAGGAAAAAAAGGGTCCCAAACTACCCTAAACCTAGTTTGGTGGTGGCAGTGTACCAGGTCCAAATACAAAAAAAGTTGTGTTCTAAAAAACCCCCATTTTAACCCAAGCTGGTAAAATAAGCTTGGGGGGGGGGGTATTTCTTTTTTCATGCGGGTCCCCACATCTGTACCCTAAAGTTCAGAGTGGGAAGGCAATCCTAACAATGGTAGAATAATGGAAGCAGCTGGAGTTGTAAGGGAAGGTAATAAGGTCAGGTGTCATTATTAGGTGTAATTGAACTAGCCTTTCGACGAGCTCATTGTTCAGTTCATACTATTCATAGTCAGCTGGATTGAATCCTCTCTGCCATTTCACTTTCAAAATTTAGCCACTTTGTAGAACAAAATTGCTGGGACATTAAAGCTTTTTCCCCTCTTAACCTCCCCTCCTGATCCCACATTCCTATTAGTTGTCTTTAGCATTTTCTTCTCCACTCTTAGCACTCCTAGCCTCTCCCATTCTAAAGCTTACAGAATCTTGGTCTGTGCAATGCACGTGAATGTGTCCATGTACTGGGTTTCTGCATAATAATATAATAAGCAGTGACATCTAAAATACATGGAAAAACAGATGACAATCCATTCAATAGCCAGACAATCCATTCAATGGCCAATCAGATCTACACTCTTGGCATCCTATTTTGGCACAAATTCAGAGCTTTCTCTGTGTGTACCTAGAAACAGACACAACAAACAGCTGGTGGTTCCAAATAATGCTAGAGAGTTTGACACATCTATCTTGAAATCTTGAAAAGATCATTCAGAAGCAACTTTATTTATGCAGTTTTGTATTCTTATTAGCCCAGCAAGCTCTTATTTACTGGTTGATTTTTTTCCAGGTGCCCATATTTTAGATAATTAATGCTAAATATATATAATATGAACAGAGAAAGGAAGGGGATTTTTGTGGCTTTTCAATCCTTCTTGATTTCATTTGTCCAAAGACTGGACTGTGAAGATCACTGCATAGTCAAGGAGAGCAAATACTTACAGGTAAACTTTTAAACCCAAAGTTTGAGAGATGAGGCAGAACCATGATTTATACGAGTTTTGTTTTTGCAACAAAAGACATTCTCCTACTGTATTAGCAGCAACTGCCGGAATGCATTAATCAGATCTTAATTAACAAGGAAGAAAGGTGATAATTTACATTCATTTCAGATTGACACATTGTACTTTATTTAGCAAATGAGAGCTGTCAAGAACTACCACTGAACCTTAGATTGAAGACGGAGTGTCAAAAATGTGTCTTCTACCTGCCTGAGCCTTTGTAGGAGGGAGCTTTCAATGTGTTTATACAGCAGTCATTAGACATACCTCATGCTAAGCTTTCATGAATCTTTGAATAAGGAATGCTCAAAGGTCATCAGGTATGGAATATTTTATAATGACACACTGTCATAATCTGTGTGAAATGGTGATTTATCCAAAAAATAACTACATTCAGGAATGCCAAATGAAAGGAAAACAGAGAGGATCTCTACATCTGCTCAGAAACACTTAAAATAGTCAGTGTATGAGAGAAAAGGAAATTATGTTCCCCTGTCAACAGGCAATTTGAGAACTTTTTTCCAAAGAGCTGGAGGAACAAGGCTAGAAACATACCTACTGTATGAGAGCCAGATTCTGATACCTTTGTTTGAGTAGAATAGCATTTTATTCCATGGGTAATCCCACTGAAATCAATGAGACTACTTAAGGAGCAAGATGTTACTAATTCAGAGTAACAATATAAGGACCTGGAGCTGAGTTTGTCCATATTGGGTATTGCATTACTTCAGAGAGACAACTTCTGGTGAAGACTCCATGTGATGTGACACATTTTTCCCCTGTAGCCACTGGCAGGTATGGTATTCTGGGAAGTAAAGATCTGGAGGTTCCCATTAAAAAAAAAATAAGGCAAAAATGTGCATGCTAAGTATTTATTTGGCTTGCTTGAAATTACAAATACTAATAATGTATTTAGTAATTTATGAAGAGCTTTTCATCTTCAAAGCTCTGTGCTAACATTAGCTAATTAATCCCTAAGGTGAAAGGATCTTTCAGGGAACACAGGGGAACCTGATCATGCAATAATGAGTTTTGTAGTAGTCAGAGTAAGGCCAAAGAGGGAACTACATTTCTAAGTGCCCAGTTAGCATAAGGATCACACACAAGCGTATGTGTCTTCAGAAGCTTCAATTCCCCACCGTACTCTGCCTGTGTTTAACCACATGCTCTTGAGAGTAAGGGACCAAACATGAAAGGGGTTTGACAATTCTGCTAAAAATGAAGAAATCTGCCTAGGGCTTTGACTTGTTTGGGCCTATCCCTTGCCTTCATTAACACTTGGGAGCTCAGTAGCTTTGTGCTATTTTACATGTGATATTTGATCAAGACTCTAGTGTGTAGACACAGTATTATGCTGTGGGAGAAGTTTGCCTTCACCTGACAGGGCTCAGAAGACACTCTTTCATGTACTGAAGTATTTCACCTCTCTCTAAATTCATGTTCCTGATAATCCAAGGGCCACGCCATAGTCCTTCATAGCTACAGCCACAGGAGCCATGAAATGCAGGGCCTGTGGTCTCCTGATTCATTCATACAGCTGGCTGACTTGTGTGTACAGATTGTGCTTGCTCCTGGTGAGAAAATTCTGCACAGTGGGATTGCAGATTCCCCAAATACCAAATGCTTATTAATGCCTTTGGAGCATGCACCTGACTTACTTTAGGTGCTATCTCCGTGGTGGCCCAAATTTTGGTCCTGAGATTTAAACCTGGCTATCGTCTATTTTGTCCAGTTCCATAGAGATTACACTGTTCTTAGGTGCAACACAGTATAAAACATGGAAATACTCATTGCTGACACTTTTTACTGATGGATCTGTTTTCCCAGGATTAACCATATAGATATATACATGAACATACTGAAAATAGGTTTGTTTTTTTTAGAACAACATCAGAATGCTTTCCTAATATTTTTCTAGGTGTTGATCATCTGCCATTGCTTCGCTGAAAGCAAGACAATGTTTTAATTTGCACTAGTAAATACAATTATTAAGCAATTAACCAACAGGCATTTATGGCTGGTAATTATCTTTGTTTAAACAAACACAAATTACTTTCATAACAATAGAATTTTGCTACTAGCTGCTTCAGTGATATTCATTGAAATATTGCTTTCTGGTGCTTACATTATATACAAGAACACAGAGATGATAGCAGAGTCTGAGTTATTGGACTTAATATTCCTAACCTAGAGGTAATTCAATAAAATTTTTTCCTTATTAACTTAAAAAAAAAAACCTCTTCACCAAAATGACGAATATTTTCTTGACTAGAATTATTATTCTTTGTAATGAGCAGTGTTCTTAGAAAATGAGGATTTAATATGTAACCAATTAGTAAAAAAATTAAGTCAATTAGAAAACACGATTTTCTATGTTTAGATGTTAATTAAATTCAGGGGTATTTTTAATAAAATTAATATGTTGAAAACAAATTAAGAAAAAGAGTCAATTTAATCTAAGTTTAATCTATTAATCAGGAATAGTACTTATTTCTTATAGATATATTTATTGCAATGGTTAATTTACCATTTAGAAGTTCAATTCAAAAGCCTTAGAAATTCAGCTGAGTGTATTTATATGAGCTGAACAAAAGTAAAATATACAATTAAATTCAAAAAATATGTTCAAATAACTGCAGATCTTGCAGTGATCCTCAGAGCCTCTGAGTTAAGGCTGAAACTGCAATACAATCTTTTCATTCTGCGTTGATGTGTGAAGACATCTTTGAACATGGAGTAACATACAATTTGTGGTTTGCAGCACTTGGGCTAGAACACAAAAAGTCACAAGTCAGATAATGAGGGAGTTTCTGATTAACAGGATATAGTGCTATATCTGATCTTAGGCCCATGCAAAGTTGTCTTTTTTTTAGTCTGTCATTCCTATTCTAAATAAACTACAGCCCAGCTAATTTGTTTGCAAACTGGCAGCCTCAAGGTGATACTTGCTGCTCCTCTGAAGAGTTATGAATAGCTTTGTGCGGAACTTTTCACCTCTAGCTTCCTGATTCAAATCTAGCCTGAAAGTCATTGCTATTTGTAGTAGTATGAGAAATGACTCGGTGGTCTTTCAGCTTTGTCTTCACTGACTCAAATGTGTCTTTTTATTTTACAGTGAGATAACTCCTGTGTGTTAGTTCTCATAATGAAATCTTAAGTGCAGAGAAGGCAGCTGTAGCTCTTACCACAAAGTAGCTGGATGAGTTCAGCACCATGGCTGACCTCGCCTAGCTTACCTCTTGGGAAAACTATAGTGCCTTGTGTCTGCTATGTTTTTACAGCAGGATAGCTAAAGCTAAGTTAGTTTCCCTGTCATATAAACACACATTTTTGTTAATGAAGACACCCCTTCAGTCCATTTCCTTTTGGAAGGGTATCTATAGCTCAGTTACCACTAGCAAAACCACCCCAGCTGGCCTGTTCCAAACCTAGGCTTATTACAGTGATGAGAACCACAGGAATTGTGGAGTCCCACTGTGAGGTTCACCGTAGAGTCCAGCCATGATGTTTCTGTGTCTTGTGTATGTTGAGGGCTTTTCTGTATTCTTAGAATAGGATTTCCCCCTTAATACGTATTACAAATCTTGTCAAGATAGCCATTTATTTTAAAGACAGAGACCACAACCGGTTCAGATGACAAAATCCCAGGGTTCTAAAGGAATTGGCTGAAGAACTGGCATTCATTTTGAAAAGTAATGGAAAGCCAAGGGCATACAATACAAGTGAAGCTAAGGCAAATGTAGTACCAGTATTTGACCTTGGAAATTTGGAACCACTACTAATAATCAAAGCATTTTACAAAGAAGGTCAGTATCCCCATGTTAAAGATGAGGAAAACGGGGGCACAGAATAATGACATTACTTGCCAATGACACCTGACAGAGACAGGAATGGAACCCAGGTCTCCTGAAGTGCTTCCAAATAGCACTCTTTCCTTTAATCTTTAGTAAAATACTAGAGACAATTGCAAGCATCTAGAGGATAATAGAAACAAGAACAATAAGCACCATGGCTTTAGAAAGAACCAGTGATCAGACTTGATATTTTTAATTAAATTATAAATTTAGTGGATGAATTAAATGCAGTGAAGGATACATCAGCACTCCAATAAAATAGCTGATAAGGGAGCCTCATGAAATCTCACTTGAAAAATAAATCATTCACATTATCTTAAATATATGGAAGCCGAATAAAAGACCAATAAACGATACAGGTGCATGCACACATAAAATGTGTATTGAGTAGAGGGAGATGTTCGTTGGGAGTCTCTTGGGGATTTGTGATAGGCCTGGTTTGATATGATAAACTGGAATAAGTGAAGAGTTTGCACGTTAAATTAGCTGATTATGCTAAATTGGGTGGGGGGCAGGAGGGAGGTAATGCAGTTGGGGAGTAGTACAAATACCAGCAAGGAGCTAAAATTAATACAACACAACCTAGACAGTCTAGAAGTAATGCTAGCAAATAGCAACATGAGAGTCAACCTGACTTGAACAGAGAGTGGGAGTGGCTGTGTCATTACACAAATTGAATCTATTTCCCCTTGTTAAGTATCCTCACACCTTCTTATCATCTGTCTGATATGGACCATCTTGATTATCACTACAAAAGCTTTTTTCTGCTGCTGCTAATAGCTCATCTTAATTAATTAGCCTCTTAAAATTGGTATGGAAACTTCCACCTTTTCATATTCGCTCTCTCTCTCTCTCTCTCTTGCTCTCTCTCTGTGTGTGTATGTATATATATCTTCCTACTGTATGTTCCATTATATGCATCTGATGAAGTAGTCTGTAGCCCACAAAAACTTACGCTTAAATAAATTTGTTAGTCTCCGAGGTGCCACAAGTATTCCTGTTCTTTTAACCTAGAAAAATAATGTAAAATACTCTAAAGTAATCTGATATTCCGTGGTTGGGGAAATACTAAATGCCAGACAAGATCTAGACTTTACAAGGAGCAGAAACTAGATGTGGGGTTGTATTATGATATGGTAGCAAATAACCTTCTGCATTAAAGGGGTAGGGGACTAGCATTATTTTGCACACATTTATCATGGGCTAGAGAAGGTAGATCAGAAATCTTCTGTTCGCCTTGGCTTGCTTTACAGCAAAGACCCATTCAATTAAATTGAAAGGTGGTGGGTTCAAAATTGATAAACATTCAGTTCTGTTCAGAACACTTAGGCTGTGGAATTCATTGCCAAAGAAGATCACTGAGGACAAGAGCTTAGATGGATTCACAAATGATTGGACATTAATATGGAGAGCAGTGTAATTAATATAATCTATTTAAGAGGCTCTCAGACTCTGGCTCCATAAGGTTCACCCATTTCCAGTGCGGATGTTGTTCTGAGACCTTCCAAAGCAGCTTGATCCCTAGTCATACAATTTCGTTTTACTACAAAGCATTCCTCGGTTTTTAATTTCCTCTTACTACAAAACATTCCAAAGCACTGGAGGAACTGGGCAGGGTCCAGCAAGGCCAAAAGAAGTAGGGCCAACAGTGTAGAGGGCCACTGGGGAAACAACAGCAGTGTATGTCATGCTTGGGGCTCTGCTAATACTGTGGGTCAAGGGAACCAATATATCTACCCATGCTGATATATCTACCCATGCTCATGTTGATAGGCACCTTGCTGTTCCGAATGACCAGCCCGTGCAGCTGACAGCAGTGAATGGGGTTTGGAGGTCTCTGCACCTATCTAAAGATGCCTGAATGGATGGTTTCAACCTATTTTGCACTAGTGACTTGGTCAGTGTTAAGGTTCACAGAGTAGACCCCGGAACAATAATCTGTGCACACTGGCTATTCCCCCTAGGATTGCAAGTTTTGATTAGATGTATTTCTGGAGGTTTCATCACATGACATAATCTTTAATTCCTGGAAACTCCAGGACCATCCTGGAAGGTTGGCAACCCTAATTCCCCCTTCTCTCAGATCATATCCTGTAGCATTAGTGTGTAAGTAGTGTAGAATGTCTGGTGCCATGGCATGATACCATCTAGCTGCATTTCCCCTGTATATGTTCTTTCAAGGCTCCTGAGGCATAAACTATGCCCGTTTGTGCTTGTCTGTTCCCCAGAATAGAAGGGGGTAGGCGGCCTCTCTCAACTCTGTTATCTAGCTGCACTGTAGAGTCACTAGGGCCATCGATCCTGTACCATGTTTTAAGACAACTTTTCCAGTCTCAGCATTATGTCAATGGAATTTTTCAAGTACATATCCTTTCTTTTAATGTTCTTATATTAGTTTATCCTATCAGAGGCACACGTGATGGGCACAGAGAAAGGGCAATATTCCCCTCAGAATTCTTTGTTCTGCAGAATGCAGTCTTTCAGCAAAGAGGGACGGCGTATCTTTTTTTGCATATGTGCAAAATGTGGTTAACAATGTGTGGGGAAATGGGGAAAAATAGTAAGTAATTAAATAAATAAATAAAACGGAAGTGCCTGGTGGTTGAAGACCCTATGAAATAGTTCATAAATCTCAGGTTGTGCCCCTGGGTTTGCACACAGAGGCTGTCCCCTACAGATCAGTGGTCAGTGGTCTCTGCACCACTAGTTCCCGCTACAGAGGGTGCACTCTGGGATCAAAGATTTCTGCGTAGGGAGGGAGACAGGCCTTGTACTGTGCCTAAGGCTGCATTAACTTCTGAGGACATCTTTGAGCTGTTAACCCTCCCCTTATTACCACTAAAACGACAGCTCCATGGGCAGCTGTCGTTTTAGTGGTAATAAGTGATGCAACAGGCAGAGTTGTAAGAAAGAGATTTTTTATGAATCACCCTACAAAGCCTGTTCTGTGCTGAAGCTCTAGAATTTATCAGCTACCAGCCCAGCCCTGGTGTGCATTCCTGAGCCAATGGTGTCACTCCAAACTAGTTCCATCCAGAAACCTGACCTTCCTTCTCCAGTTCCACTCATCCTATCACAGCCATTGCCAAGGGAAGCCTTGGGCAGAGCTATTCTGACAAGGAGGTGGCAGAGCTGCAGGGGACACAAAGGCACAGGTATCAGAGCAGGGAACTCTCACTTTATTTTCTGTTTCACAGCACCCAGAAAGACAGGGCCTTTGGAGTTCATCATAATTATAATAATAGGGTCTTTGTGCAGATAGTCATATCTGCCAGCAGGTAACTTGAGGTCTACATGGATTTTGCAGGATCTGTGGCTTTAGGGTGCCAATCTGGGGTTGCCATGCAGTTTTCATCTAATGCAAAAATCCCTCTCTCCCAAGTATTTCCTGTGGGAGTGAGTGCCCTGACTCCATAAGCAGGTCAATTTCTTACCTGTCCAGTAGACAAATAGTTCTCCAAAGAAGGTCACTGGACAACCAGTAGTCTGTAGAGCCCTTCCTGTTATTCTATATGCTATGAATTCTGATAGGTATGTGTGGACTTCTCAGAATATATGTGATTTTTATATTTAGATCAGGCATATATGCCACCTGCAAAATCATCACATTTTATAACCTTTACACATTACTGTGTGAGTTACAAACCCTTAAAAACAGGGATTCAGTCCTAATAGTAACAAACTGAACCAATTAGAGCAATACTGCTTGGTCTTCTATGAGGAGCTCATTTTCTTTAACAGTTTCCAATGAAGGCCAGTCCAGAGACTGTGTAGTTAAGCTCAAGTTATGGAATGTAATGACGCAATCTTGCAGGCTTTCACATGCAACCTTAATTTGATTCAAGATATTTATGTAACAATTACAGAAGTGTACTACAGTTAATTTAGCTGCAATGTGCAGTACCTAAGGTTAAATACTCCTGAAATTGTCTTTCTTTTAAACGTTGTATCTCAGCTGAATTACTCATAACCTGTAGATGGTGATATTTTTAAAAGGAAACCATCAAATTAGTTTGGGGCTTAAAGAAAAAAGACAAAATGGCTGATGGGGTGGCTTACAAAACATAATGTAGTGAGAAGAGAAGTGTGGGTCTTTGACATGTGTGGGAAACTTAGATGCTTCAGGAGTACACATGAGAGTACTAGGAGTACACATGAGAATCAGACAGATGAGTCTCTTTGCCTTGCCTGTTGCACTCCTGTTCCTAACTATGCACCTGTTCTCTATCTGCTGCATGGGAGTTTTGCTTGGATAGGGACTGTAGGATCATGCTGCTTGCCTCTTGCCTTTTATTATTTTGCCCCATACATTTAAAAACCCACTTCCTTTTTCCTTTGCATTAAGCAGCGTTGGTCTCTTCCTTCAAATCCCTCCTTAAGAGTCACACCTTTTGATGCAGTTCCCACACAAATCTCCATTCCAGACTTGTGTGCTTATGACACATGGCCAAAGTAACAAACAGAAACATACCAACCCAAACAGTTTACAAGGTCCTCTGTGCTCTCTTGCCTCTTCTTGACTGTTATCACTCTTCCCTCCTTTCTCCCTTATTCACTGTGGTCTGCATACCCTTGTTTCTGATGAGGGGGTTGACCCTGCAAGGTGCTGAGTTCCCTCAGTTTGCATTACAGTCAGTGGGATTGGAGGGGAGCCAACACCTTTCAGAAGAGAATTAAGTCCATGCACGATTTTACCTTAAACTATGACCATCTCTTCTTACTCCTGTTTATGTTTTGCCATAACTGGTATAATTATCCTTTATTTTAAAGACTTTATTTTTTACAGAAATGGTTGGTTTTCAACACTAGTACAGATAATTAGGAAGTAAATTACAGATGTAAAAGTACAGATTTTGCTTTCTAGTTAAATGCCCATGAATCTGAACTAAGAATCCAAATCGCTGTCTCAAAAAGTACCATGCAACAATGGCTCCTGTGGCTTTGCTATGAGGCCCTGGGATGGGGACAGGTGTAGCTGCACTTGTCCCGGAGCAAAACCACGATTATGACTTTCTTATTCTTGGTTTACCCCTGCTTTAAAGAGGCTGTATCTTGCACCTAAACACATCACAATATACATCAGCTCAGCTGTGCTGCCCAGGGTGTTTAGATAAGCACCTTCCATCCCCCATTCACATGCATGATGGATGGGCATAGCTATCCTCCTGAAGGCTGCTCCCCTCCATGTGGTATAGGTAGCTAGTGCAGGGGAATAAAACAGTGTCCTACTCTTCTGCATAGGCATACAAGATGGGCTACACTGTAGCCCTAAGTATTCAGAACTCTTCAAGCTGAGTGATGTGCAAAGAAAAAACAGTCTGAAGGGTGATCAGTAAATGAGATATTTAGAATATTTTCTGTGTAAATCATGTAAAATATAAATAGTGATTATACATACAGGGATATTTGTTTAACATAGAAGCTTAGTCCATTTTTTTTTAAACCTAGCTGTTCCATGGGCATCCCTCACCAGAATATCTAGGCACCAGTAACCAGAATAACAGGGATACATGGTCAATAAGACTGCACAGTTTATAGCCAATAGTTTTCAGAAAGTAATGCTTTTCGGTGTAAGATTTTATTTCTGCTCTCTCCTTTATGTCTCCCTGCCAAAAAAGTAGCAGTCAGTCTTTATTATCTTTGGTTCCTGATTTTATGAGCAGCACAGGGGGACATGCAAATGAAGGCTATTAAAACTTCCATATCATCACCAAACCATGTACTCTATAGCTATATTTCTAGTAGTCGGCTTTAATTGTTTCTTTTTTTATTTCTGCAACATATTTTTACAGAGAAGATATCAATGAAGTTGAAAGTTAAAATTTAAATAAAAAAAATCAATACACCTCTCAACTAGCCTACACAAAGGTCCTTTATTCCTGTGTTTTGCTTTCCTCTCAGACTTCTGATAAGCAGATCTGCCAATATGGACTATCCTCCCCTCCACTCCAAGCTCTGGTTTAGGTATTTTTAAATTCTAGTCATCATACAGTGAGAATTTGCAGGTGCTTCTAGAGAACTTTTTTCCCCTCTAGCTGGCTGTGGAAAGGACAATGCAATTAATAACAGATGGTACGGAATGACCACGTCCTTGAGAGAATGCCTTATTGGCACCTCCTGCTAATTGTATCACATATAACACAACTAAAAGCATAATAAATCTGAACTGGGGGACATTTTATGCAAGAGCTCTCCTCCTTTTCCAGACGGTAAATTGCTCAGCTCTTGAAATATCTATAACCTTGTGACACCCAACTTGCATTAGCTTAATTGCCTTTTTTTCTTTTCTCCCTCCCTTCCTCCTCACTCACTCTCTCTCTCGGGTTTGTAACAGCAATTCTGCTTTGTTAGTCTACCTGTTTTACAGCTGCAAGTAAAGTAGCTACATTTCCTGGCTTGTACGGAATTTCATCAGGATCTGATTTGCAGACTTAATGATAAATTGCCCTTTTTAAAGCGCTTTTCTTAATATCAGAACAGGAGGGGAAAATGACTAACTGCTGAAGGAATTTAATAAACCTCTGGAAGAGCATTCTCATTAACTCAGAGACGGGAGTGAGTTTACGATGGATCGACAGATACACCCTGTTCTGTTTGCAAATCCAACTTCCAGTTGTAAAATGACAGCACATGATAAAAAGGCGGGGCATTCTTCTATCTTAAAAAGAAGCAACAAAGAAGTACCGTAGCAACAGTGAGAAAGGGTTACTGAAGTCTCATTAGCCTCGTGCCTTGTCACCAGCTGGCAATCTGGAAGGGTTGCTCCTGCATCATTTTCTTCTAATGGAAATGGGGGAATGGGAGACCTGCTCATGGGGAATTGTTCTAGCAAGTTTTGAGTGCCTATATGTGGGAGATATATATAAAGAGAGATCATTTGTTCTTGTTTTGTTTTTAAATACATGATTCATTTACGTTTTATATTCAGCCAATTGAAGAAAGCACACTACATCAGTGGTTCTCAACTAGAGGTCCAGGGTCCACTGTGGGGCCATGAGCAGGTTTCAGGGGGTCCGCTAAGCAGGGTCAGCATTATACTTGCTGGGGCCCAGGGCAGAAAACCAAAGCCCAGCTACCTGGGGCTGGGGCTGAAGCCGAAACCTGAGCAACTTAGCTTCACAGGGCCCCCTATAGTGTGCGACCCCCAGGCAACTTCCCCGCTTGCTATCCCTGAACACTGGCCCTGGATATTATATGCAGAAAAACAGTTGTGGCACAGACGAGCTGTGGAATTTTTGTAGCATATTGGGAGGGAGGAGGGGCTAAGAAAAAAAACGGTTGAGAACCCCTGTACTACATCAGCACATGCATGTACATAGTGACTTTTAAGGTATTGTGTAAGTTGTGAAATTGTAATATTGTATGTTTGTGAAGGACACAGGGCTGTGTGCTGTCTGTGAATTGCTGGTGTTTAGGCCTGTATCCTCTTGCTAGCTGTCTAGTGGGTTTATGTGGATGGTGAACAGTGGAGAATTGGCTCTTGTGGGATTCTACAGGTAGAGGGGCTGGTGGCAGAATAACAGTTACTGACCACTCTCCTTTGGGTGCATACAGCCAGGTTTTGAGCAGTGGTGAAACGAGGGTGACAATAGGTCGTTGATGCCCCCTTTGATTATACTTATTGGCTTGAAAAGATACCTCACAAATACTTAAAGGCTGACAAAGGGAGGTGCCCCCTCACTCCGCAATTAGCTCTACCACTGGGTGCAAGCCTCCATGATAGAATCAAATCTTTTAAGTGCATTGCCCTGGACTTCTGCCTTCTCTCTTAGGCATCTCATGATCAGCCATGTCACACACGGCAGAGAGAGCCAGAGAATGGACTTCTGTCCTCTATCCATTGAGAGCAAGAGATGATCTACTAGTGCCCTTATCACTCTGAGGGGAGGTCGTATGGTACAGTGGACACTGGCCTGGCATTCGGGAGTCTTGGGTTCTAGGCCCATCTCTACCGTTGACTGCTGGGTGATCTGGGGCAATTTGCTTCACATATCTGTGACTTTGTTTCTTCTTCCAATATTTGTCTGTCTTGGCTCTTGTAGACGGTAAGGTCTTGTCTAATGCCAAGCAAAATGGGGCCCCTTGTTGACAGTTGGTGTACAGCAAGCATGCCTAAAGCCCATGACTATGCACCTAAGAACTGGATGTTCCATATATTTTCAAATACAAAGTTTAATTAAACATGCAGCATCATGCAACTAACTGATGACTTCTGAGCATGAGACCAGTGCACTCTACCCTGTATTAGACAGACTCTGAGACATATTCGAGAATGATTTTATGGTTAAAGCAAAGGATTGAGAACAGGAGAACCTGGTTCTGTCCCTTGCTCTGCCAAAGAATTTCTGAATGACAATGGGCAAATTGCTCTATATTGCTGGGTCTTCTGTAATATGAGGATTGATAATACCTAGTGTTGTGAGCTGAAGTTCCTTAATGTCTGTAAAATGCTTTGAGATCCTTGGATGGAAGACACTATTTTACACCCAAAATGTTAATGGCAATGAATACGTTTTATGAATAAAGAGTAAACTGCATATACAGTAAATAACTTTCATGAGACATCATCATATTTAATCATTTTTAGGAGCTTGACAATTCAACATTGGCTCAGGCTCAAAACTGTAAACTGGCCCATAACAATAATGACTGAATTTCAAATGGCTTGGAATTTAAGTTCATTTCAGATAACACCCTCAAGTTCAAGTCTATAGGTATAAAATAAATTATCCAAATTGTTTGAACTTATTAAATCTGCAAACTTAGCTGAATATCCAGCAAAATCTTGCTAAATTGATGGGAGCTATAGGGGCCATAATATGGACTTGAAAACCTAAATGTAGGCCCACATGTTGTATTAAAATCTTGACTGTGTATCTATATGTGATATATTTTCAACTTGCATATTTATCATGTCATAGTTTTCCAAATGTATTTTACTTCAAACAGGACATGTTCTCATTGTCCTCAATAAATGGCTGACCATACCAGTGCATCTGATTCTGTAATCCTTCTGTAGGGCTCTTTGGGAGTTTGGCCTGTGTGAAGACTATGGGTTTGCTCACTCTGAACAAATTGTAACCATACAGTCACTACGAGAAGGGCAGTCCACTGATGTCTCAGTAGCTAAAGGAAAACACTCGAACGTTTCAAAGACAGGAGTACAGTTAAATTTAGTGTTGCCGTAGATATTGCATTATCTCTAGCAATTCCGGGCCTTACTGGTTTATATCCGTGATTTAGTCATAGAAATGGAACCATGACATACTTTATTAAGCAGGGTGTATTTTCTTTGAGTGTGTCAACATTTGCTTTGGTAGGTGCACAATCTGGATGGATGGTTCTGACTGTGAGACAAAACAATGGTATGGTTGGGGAGATTGTACATTTTTTTTAACAATTTGGAGAATTTTCTTAGTGACACTATTTGTTTTTCCCTTTCTCTCAACTCCCATGACTTAAGAATTTGTCAGAAAAGAGAAAGGATACACGCTTACATGAGATTCAACCCAGTTATTTTTTTTCCTGAAGAGACTTGTGCTATGTCATTATTCATTACCAACACATAGCACTGTTGGATGCTTTTTCTCATTTTTAGCTCTTATTTTCTGAAGCTTCTGCAGACAAATGTGATAAATATCCATCCAGTCCTGATATATTTCAGTAGACTATATTCATCATCTATTATTGTTGAAATATTCTGAATCACTTGGTAGTCTTTCATTAAATTTACTCCTTTTTCATGATAGAATCTCACATCTCCTCTGAATGAGAGCAGAAAGAAGAACATCATTTAGGCCATCCTCAGTGCCATTGTATCATGGCACAGTATTCCATTAGTCTACACCTTTTTTTAAAATACCAGCTGCCCCTTTGTGTGGAAACGTAAAACACAAAGAGCCCTTTTCTGTGGTACCTTATTACCCCTGTTTAATAGAAGGATAGTGCAAGCAGTACTACTTTATATTGTGACTTCACAAACCAATGGGGGGCATTCAGCTGTTCAGTGTTGTGATACTAGCAGAAAATATTATGGGACCCGTGAGGAAAGAATAAGTACAGGAGAAGTTGTAAAGCTGAGAAATGAGGTGTAATGCTGGGTGTTTAACAAATTGGAGGCTTAAGCCACTATCACCTGCCACATATTCCTTTTCCAATTGTATTATGCTACCATGTGTGTCATAAAGAGCTTTCAGACTTCACAAGTACATTTCTACTGCTTAGGATTAATTCTACTAGGGTGAGCAAACATTTGTACATATTCATTGCTGCACCAATGGAAATGTGTCCTTTTTAATAAACTAGAAAGAAAACCTTATAGAATTGCAAAAGGGAAAAAGTATCCTGCACACGACTGTAAAATGATTTTCCTGAACTTTACACCTGGGACTCTGCTAGCCAGTTGGGTTCCCCCTCCTTTTCCATCTGAGATGGTCATTTAGGAAATCGATAGCAATGATGCATCTTAGCTGTCACGTGTCTGGTAACCATACCTCTTATTAGGCCAAATATGAATTCAATTTGAAAACAGAGAAGACACTCTAACAGGACACAGCTATTTATCTGTTTGCAGTTTACCGAGTAAGCAAGGAGAAGAGCAAGAAATGGCAAGAGCCCTGATCCATAATTCAACTGCATAATTGAAACCACACTTCCATCAGGTGCAGATATTAATCACCCAAAATAAGATCTTGTCCACAAATAACATGAAGCATGAAATCCTCTCAGCTCCTTCCCATCTCTCTCTTGCTTTCTTGTATACAGTACTGGTTAATATAGAAAAGGATTCTGACCAAGTTACTTCTGCATGTGTGTGTATATAATATATGAAAGTACAGGTATGTGTGTATGAACGTGTATAGGAACTAGGGCACAGCTGCTCCTCCTGGCTAGAAGTGGTTTCCATTATATACAGGATTTACAGTTCTGTTCACTGGCCCTCAGCACCCCTACTATACAAATTGTTCCAGCACCCCTGGGTATATAAATAAACGGTTATATAATAGGCATAAGGAAATGTTATTAGCAAAAGTAATGGCAATGGCAGCTGAATGCTGTACTGGAAGACTCCAGTTGCAGAAGTAAAATACAATACATATAATTTTATACAGTCGAGTCATCTAATCTGATCCCCTGCATTGTGCATACATTATGTTCAGTAACATGCAGGCTAGTATACATTTCCTGGCTGTAATTGAGAGTATAAGGCAATATTAAAAAAAAAACCAGCATCAAAATAATCAAGACGATCAGTAAGTCTGATGAAGAAACTCTTTAATACAAAATAGAAAAG
Organism: Dermatemys mawii; assembly: GCA_007922305.1. Lineage (NCBI taxonomy): Eukaryota > Metazoa > Chordata > Testudines > Dermatemydidae > Dermatemys > Dermatemys mawii. The sequence continues at coordinate 3,872,794 of ML677445.1, read as the reverse complement.
GCCACATTCATGTAATGAGACGGCTGAACAGCTGAAATCTCTGTTACATCAGACAAACACAAAAAAATTCTGTCAGCAACATTTATCAGGCCTCATTGCATCTCTTATGCAACATTATTATTTCCGGTAGCAGTCACAAAATGATACACTTTGATGGGGTGTCCACCACACACAAGATTGGAAAGGGTTAAGTTGGCCACGTAGGCCAATGAACTCCACAGGCTGCACCTGGAGGAAAGGCCTGGGTTCAGGGAATTGCTTGCAAGCAGGTTCAGCTGTTCAGGAATATGCAGGGCCTAAAGAGTCAGGGAGCTGGCAACTGCCAGGGGCTGCTGCTGGGAAAGGGCAGTCACTCCTTTAGAGCTGGTACACCCAGAGTAAGATGGGAATCAAGAGTGGTAGGAAGCAGTCCAGGGAAGGAGCAGCAATGGCTGAAAGAGCAAAGTCCAGAACTGCTGAGTTGAGGGTCCCTGATTGGAACATGGAGTAGAATAAGTCTGGGTTTTCCTACCAGCCACTGAAAGAGTGGCACCTAAGGCTGCGAATGGGAAGACTGCGTAGGGCTGCTGAAGGGAAGACTTTGATATACCCTAGAAGGGGGGAACACAGGATGGCCTGGCTGGAGAGCTTAGTCACGAAGAGGATGCTGCAGTTCCTGGAGTGAGAGAGGGTCTGCAGACCACAGAGAGAGAGAAGGAGTGATGGTGTGCAGCTATGGGAATGAGCATTAACCTGATGAGCTAATCCCCAGAGCGGCCATGAGGAGGCACCAAACTAGCGGTGCGTGGTGTGCCTGGTCACATACACCCTTTCCAAACAGAGTAGATGGCACATTACTTTCCCCAAGCACCTCAGAATCTGAAGATCAACAAATAAATGGAGGGTAGGGGAAAGGTGGCTACATACATACAGTTATGTGATGGGAATGATGTATATTTATTATTGAAACAGGACATCCCCAAATCACTCCAAGTTTGATATTGACAGCAGTGACTTTCCCCCTGAGCACCATGACAGAGGTGGGACTCCATGAGGGACTCAAATATAGAAGGAGAAATATTGTGGATGAGCTCAGGAAGGACATTCCATATGTGGAGAAAGGTCTGGCTATTGTGTGGAATGGAATGAAGAAGCTGGAATAATAGTGGTGTGTGTAAATCAAGTGCTGTTCGATGAGGAACAGAGTTGTGCAAGGCATTTACAAGCTGTCACATAAATAAGGGGAAAGGAACGGGTGTACCAAGTGTATATATAACAAGAAGAACAGGTACTGGATAATTTTCTTTTCATTTACACTGATGTAAATCCAGAGTCACTTCATGGCTACAGTGCTTTTAGTTTGGACTTACACTGGTATACATGAGAGCAGGATTTGTCCCACTGTTCCTGTAGGAACCCAAACTGTTGCAAATCCTGACTTCTTCTTCTTGTGAGTGTGACTCTTAATATTGTATGAACATAATGTTTGCCCTTACTTTCCTAAATTTTTTTCTGAGAGAGAAAAAAAAAACTCAAAAAAACCCCTTCCATCTTGTATCATTCCATGCTCTTCGCAATCAGTCTGTCCTGCTGTTAGATGAATAGATGTCAGTATTTCTAGATGTATAACAGTTTGAGAGTAATCGTGCTGCTCTTTATAAATGCAATAGCAATAGTTTCTGATACACTCTCGTAAGAGTAATGAATGATGGATGAAATTTCAGCAATTATTATGGAAAGGGAGTGTTTTAGATGTACAACTGTCTGTTTCTTTGACACCTGGAGTGTCTGCTGTAATTGTCAGCTCGTCACCCAGTATGGGCCTAATCAATTGTGAGTTAATTTGGTTTAATAGATTTTGAATATATGGGATGCTATTACCTTCCTCTCAAGATGTTTTTTTTTTTAACAAAACATTTGAGGGCAAAATAAAAATGCATGTATCCTTTCCACTGAATGAAAAGATGACAATTATCTTTTTAATCTTGTATCTCAAAATGACCAATTGAATTTTTCTGAAGTACTTTAGTATCTAGTGCATTTGTATGTACCCATCTGATGGTTTGATCTTGCCACTCTGTTACAGTGCTGTTGAAATCAGTGGCTTCCACTTTTAAAAGAATGGTCCTACCACTGACATGGGAAGTCTCAATTACTCCATTTTATTTGCAAAGCATTGGGCTGGCTCTGTTGTAGCAATATTACTGAGGTACTGTAGGTTTCAATGCAATCTTAGTGTCAGTGTATTGGTTCATAGAGCACCGGAATGGGTTATCTGCCTAGTTCTGCCATTGGCTTTCTGAGGGACCTTGGGCAAGTCACTTTGTTGCTGTATGCCTCAGTTTCCCCATATGTTAAATGGGGATAATGGTACTTCCTTTGTAAAGAAGTTTGAAATCTACAAACAAAAGCATTATCTTAGAGTTAGTGAATGTGTGTGTGTACATCCGCCCCACCCCTCTGCCCCAGCCCTTGTTTAGGTGGGTTCAGATACAGGGCTCCAGAATGAAATTGTTCTGTGATTGAAAAATCATGGGATGAATGGAATGCAGTAGATGTAAGATGCAGTAACAAAGCATTTAACATAGTGCCCCTCCAATTATTGTTTCTATAAAAATTAATTTAAACTGACTTGGATATGAGCCCTGTCAGATGGCTTGAAAATTGGCTGAGAGATTGTAAACATGGCATAAGGATAAAAAACAGTGCTCAGTGTGTGTATGTGTGTGTGTGGAGGCGATGTGGGAGTTGGCAAGGAGATGTCCAGTGGGGTCGTGTGAACATCAGTCTTATCCTTAGTTTTATTTTATGTCTTTATTAATGATCTAGAAAGACTGAGCAGCAAATTAATTACATTTGCAGAATTGGAAGGTGCTATAGACACCAGGGAGGTCAGAAAAATAATATAAAGGAACCTGTAGAGGCAAGAAGAATAGAAATAAAATAAAATGAGATTAAAGCTGGAAAAACTACAAGTTATTGTAATACATCTGTGGAGAATAATCTGAACGGTGGATATTTAGTGGGATGGAAATAACAAAGTAAATTATGTCAAAATGATACCAGGATTGGTGGACTGCAAATTGCACATCAGTTCACAAGACAATTTTTTTTGTTTGTTTGTTTTGTTTTGTTGTTAAACCATTGTGATACTGGGTTGTAAATGCAGAGATGTCACCTCATGAGATCATGGAGGCAATAACTAGAGATGGGTCAATCTCATAAGATTCCAGAGTTCTTCTTTAAATAAGCATCCTAAAATCTGAATGTGTATGGCCCTCATACAAAGCCCAATAAAGTCAATATGAGTCTTTCCATATACTTCAATAGGATTTGGATCAGGGCCCTATCTTAATTTTTCCAAGACTATTCACCTCTTTTGTACCTCCAAAAGTGATCGGGAAGTTCTGCAAGAACAGTTGCTTTTTCCGAGAGATGAGTGCCTAGGTACTTCAGTGGTAGAGCACACCAGAAATACCCAAATTGATTGATTTCTGATCCTTCCTGCTTCTACTTTAGTGGTTGTCAGGATTGCCTCCCCACTCTGAACTCTAGGGTACAGATGTGGGGACCCGCATGAAAAAAGAAATAAGCTCCCTAAACTTATTTTACCAGCTTGGGTTAAAATGTTTTTCCCCAGAATACAACTTCTCCTGTGTCTGGAACTGATATGCTGCCACCATCAAGTGAGAATGTCTCAAAAACTGTTGGACATGGGCCACTTGAAGCACCTCTTTCTCTTTCCACAAAACCCCCAAACTTATTCCCTCCATGGGAAGCTTGAGAGAAAAGCCTCGCCTGATCCTGCGAGACGTGCCTGATCCAAAACCAGGATCTTACACCATGGAAAACAAGCAGTCAGATTCTTAAAAGAAAGATTTTAATAAAAGAAAAAAAAGAAAGGAATAAATCCCTTATAACCATCAATAGAACAGCATCTACCATAACCAACAAAAGAAGTAAGAAACCAAACCTCTCCCCCGAGGCAACTTTCTCCCACTGTTGATATCTCTGCTGAATCTTACAATATCAAGAAGCACCCAGCCAACACTCACCCGTGAGAACCCTCCAAGTGATAAAACAAAACAGATTAAACTTACTATTTGACTACCTTACTTGTTACTGGATAGAAGCTTATACTTATAGTAAAAGAAATAGGTGTGGTTCATCCCATAGCTGAATTGAACAGAGACCCAGAGAGAAACTGAAACTCAAAATCCTTTGTCTCCTGAGGAATTTCTCATTGGTCAGTTGTCCACCTCTCAGGTTACCTTTAGCTTAACCCCTTACAGGTAAACACTAATTGTAGGCTACTTTATACTTATGACCGTGGTATTTACCCAATTTACATCCCTTCTCAGTTTTGGGGCCTGGCTAGTCCTGAGTTATGCAGACATTTGCAAATGGAAAAATATTATCTGAACTTGTTTAAATATCAGAAAAGTTTGTTTGCTGTTTAGATTGACTCTTTGTCAAGTGCTGGCTAGGGATTATTTTACCTGAGCTTTTGGGCTCTGCCTAATGACAGATCTTCTCACTGGCCTTGGTGATATTGCATCTGGATTGGGTACTTAATACCAGACAAAAATGGAAACAATTCTGAGAAATAATGAAAGTGATAAGGGGCTGGAGAGAGTTCTTGGTAAAGAAAAATTAGAAGCTCTAAAGGTGTAAAATTTGGCTATATTAGGACCAACCCTAAAAGATGATGTCTTGGGAGTAGTAGAAAGGTGTGTATGCTAATCAGAAAATGAAATGATTTAGGATGGTCTAGCAGGGTGTATATATGGTGGGGTAAATGACGTACAATTAAGGAAAATTTAGGTTGAATGGCAAGAATTAGTTCCCAGCCGTGAGGTCTGTTACACTGTGGAATAGCCATTGCAGGGGATTGCTGGAACCCCATCACTTGGATCATTTAAATTAGAGCACAAAGCACTCTTATAGTCCACTCAGAAATGGAAAGAACTATTGAACGGCTGTGATGGGGAGACACAGTAAGTACTGAGTAAACTATTGGGGGGGGGGAGGGGGGAGAATGCACAGCATTACCCTGCTACTACAGTTTCCTTCTGTAATGTTTATGATTTTGGTTAGTTGCATGTTGAATATCCCAGCCCCACCTCTCATGAGTTAGTCGTTCACCTTGTGATTTAGACAGAAGTTTTAGACCAGCGTTTCAAAGTTTAGGGGCTTGCTAGTACTTAACTGGCCCAAGAGAGGAATCGAGACATTATTTAACATATATCTAAATGACCCTTTGCACCTTTGTGAGTTTTATAATAACAAATGCTGTTGTATGAAATGCTTGTATGTGGTATAATGATCTGTTCTGTGAAGAAGCTTTAGTCCTGATGGATGCCTTCACTGAAAAAGAACTAAATAGGTTCCAATCTCCTTGTGCTAGTTGTCACAGCTGTTTTCCAAACTATTTTATAAATCCCCTTAATTTATAACTTTTTTATGATTTTGTGTTGGATCTGTTTTTCAGTCCACTTTTCACCATGGTGTATTGTTTCCTGCTATCCACTTACGAGACTCCTCAGTTTGCATTTCTTTTGACTCTTCCAATAAATTAATCTTACCTAAAGACCTTACTAATGTTATCTCTGTCAGATTTATTCTCTCCACTTTACAGGGTTATTTTTTTTCTCTTTTCCACAATGCTTATGTATTTTCAAGTCATTCAGCACTGTAGGCTATCAATATCTCTTCTTTCATTTATCAGCCACCTTACTGAAAAACTTGCAGAGTGGCATCTTCTCTATTCCCCTTTGAATGCTTAAAAAAATTCCTGTTTCTGCTCTTTGTTTGTAGAAACATTTTACATTTTCTTTCTGCAATATTTCTATGGAAGGGTAGAACATGGAAGGCTCTCTGTTCATGCATAGTAGACTTCACTTTCCAGTAGTGTTAGAATCATGTCTCTTTCATCGGCATTGAATTCAGACAAATCTGCAAAAATGTTGTATACAGTGAACTTACTATTTCTTCCACTGTGAGACAGATCATGTGTTAAAGCAATACTCCCCATTTATTTATAAGGGAAGTTCTCTTCAAATAGTAATATCTTTCAATAATGTTTAATTGTCATTTTTCTACATACACATGCAGATTTTTGGTATGTACTTCAAGCTGTTGATTATCCATAATGCAATATGACTCTGATGCAGTGAAGGACTCAAGCATATGCTTAACTTTGAAATAGTGATTTGTGGGATGATGGCTTTATATGTAAAGTAAAAACAGCCCTTTGAAACACTTACATAGACCCTTTTTAGGAAGAGTGTTTAGCCATGTACTTAACTTCAACTCAGTGGGACTTAGGGGAGATGCTTAAAGTTAACCATATACTTACATGCTTTGTTGAATCATGGCCATAATGATATACTCCTTTGGGGACTGACTGATCCAAAGCCCATTGAAGTAAATGGAAAGACTCCCATTTAATGGAAACTAGATCCTACTCTACATTAAGACCTATCTCATTTTCCATATATTAACGCTAGCAGATCAAACAGCTCAGCTGTTGAATTGGGGATTCAGTAATACAAGTTTTATATGTTCAGCATACCAGATTTTGGAAATATATCTCATTAGAGAAGACCAAGGTTACTCAATAGAAGGCTGTGTCTTCACTGACCAGGCCCAGATGCAGGGGATTTAGGTACATGGTGATCTCACAATTCCAATTCATGTCTCACACTACATAGTTGGCATAAATTATTTTGTAGCTCCTAACTTCTTGCATGTCAGGACCAATCACTTTGCAGATTGTGTAAGACAAGCGTATCATTTCAAGGTGTTCCTGTCTACTTTGTTTACTATAAGCATACCCACAATAGTTAGTTTCTGCCTCCCTTATTTACTATAAACCTATTCATAACCATTAGTTGTTTCAGCAGTTACTTGTTCTGTCTTGTCTGTTCTTAAGTTGGGCCTGCTTTTGTCCACTTAGCTGGCCCTATATTCCACTCCTTTTCATTTTCTTTTATGTTAGCTTTTATTTTCTCATTTGCATCATATCTCACACTGTTACAGGGACTACGTTTGGGAATAGGGACCCTGTATAAGCAAACTAGATATCTGACCTCACTTCCTCTTATTCACCATGGCCAGCAGCTCCTGTGATGCTGGGTTACATATTCTTTCTCTCAGGTTTTAATTCTTGTGTACTATAAAAAGTACAATAAAGTGGTATTCCCTGTGAACCCTTCAGGAGTTCTAATCCCTTTGCTATGATTAAAGCCCTCTTTTGCTAAGGATGGGAGAAGATAATGTCATTTCATTTTTAGCTCCTTCAAGAGTAGTTAACTCATGTTATGCTTCAGTTTAGAGTGATTTTAGAATTTGTAATGGAAAATACTGGCCTCTTTCTATCACACATTTAGCAGGGGCGAGGATGTACCAAATTATGCTATGACAAAATTATTCTTTTATGGAGTTTAATGCCTGTCTGTATTTTAAAGTCCTATTCCCCACCCTCTAACAGAGACCACTATTAGCTTTTGTGCCTTCTGAACACTGTTAACCTGCTGTATATGAGCCTGATAATAAACCTAAACTTCATGAATTAAGGTTCAGTGACAGTTCCAATGTTTGGGTCATGCTCTGGGAGCTCATCCATTGAAAGTGAGCTATCAAAGGGGTCAGGCTGTGGGGATGTAATGGGGGGGGGGGGGGGGAAAGCCTCCCACACTTGAGCAGTGATTGTAGCAAATCCTCTCTCATCGCAATTGCCAAACCTCCCTTACCCCCGTCTATCAAAGCATCTGCTGCTACTCATCCCCCCACTATAAGGAACCATTTAACCTTGTCTTCCAGTTGGAATGGGCTAAAACTCAGAAAAAGGAGCTGCTTTACCTTCCTTTCATAGTACAAGACTCAGTGTACTTGTTTTGTGTCTGAAATCTAGGATTCTCCCTCTGCACATCACTGCTTTTGTCGAGAGAAAAAAACCAAAATGGAGTATGTTCAATGAAATAGGAAAGTGTGAGCCATAATTTTGAATTTTTGGCTTTCATCAAATTATATTTTCTGAAACTTAGGCCTGGATTCCCATTTACTCCCAAACATTTTTACATGTCTCCAGCCTTTCACTTACTTTCACTTTAGAGCTGCTTTAAACTGCCCAAAAGATGTACAGGGTCCTTGGTGGTGTTTTAATCTTTATTTTAGATATTTTATTATCGCAATAAAATGTTCAATTTGCATATGCTTTTGCTTTTGATTTTATCTCACTTTCTTTGTAACCAGTCCTTCCACACTCAAAGAGGTTGATTTGTATCTCAGTTAAATTACTGTGAAGGTAGTGCTAAAGAGATTTATTATATATCACATGAATGACATAACATCCTTATGGTATATAGCTTTATCGTTTAAAAAGAGAGGCTTTCTACCCCAGGAACTATATGTATATTTTACAGTGTTGCAAAGGTTTTGAAATACCAGCAGAACTGTCCCTTCTAGATTTATTATTAGAATTCAGGCACCGGTACACTGAAGAAGGGTGGAGGGGAGCAGTAAGTTCCTGTTTAATATTATTTATAGACTAGCCTTGGCTTATCCTTCAAGCTCTGTAAACCTTGCCAATATGCCACTTGTCAAGCACATCAGACCTTGTGCATCAACTGTAGGCCACAAAACATTAGACAGTTCACACATCCTGCTTTAGGAATATAAAAATAGTGCTGTTGTGGAAGGCCAGTCTCAAATACTTTATCTTCATGAGATCATCTCGTCTGTCTTGTAATATCATTTAAGTCTACTTAATGCAGGGTATTTTTTTAAAGTATCATCTTTTCTAAATACTGGAGAAAGCAAATCTGGTGGTCTGAAATCCCTATGTCAGGTAACATGAATTCCTTTTTGCAAATGCTGCTTGTACCAACACAACTTTCCTTTCATACTTGAGAGCAAGATGAGTAAATACATGCAGGGGCTTAACAGGCTTATGCCATTTTTAAGGTGATCTGTGCAGCTGATAGATAAGTGGCCATCTACCTTATGTATAAATATGGCTGCCACCACCCTAGCTCTGAACACCTCACAACTTTAAAGTGTTTATTTTTACATCACTCATATGAGATGGAACATTACTATTATCCCACATTATAGCTGGCACAAGCAAGGCACAGTGAGGTTAAGTGACTTGCCCAAGGTCACAGGAGAAGTAGGGAAGTGAACCTGAATCTACTGAATCACAGGCTAGCACCCTAACCACTCTATTGTACTGTTATTTAGTTTTCAGTCTCTTCATTTCAGCAACAGTTTAGCAAAGGATGAGAAGCGGTTACATTTGCCTTGGGCCTGGTGGTGCACTCACTGAAATCAAAGGCAAGGCTCCCATAGAGCATGGCCACTATGAAAGGATGATCTCATTTTGTGCCTTGGCCTGTCTAATTTTGTCCCTACATACTTGTGTTATTTGTTTATATTGGTCCTCTGTAATTTGATCTAGTTTCCACTTTTTGTAGAACGCTTTTGAGTTTCAGATCATTAAAGGTCTCCTCGTTAAGCTAGAATGGTCTCTTGCCATACTTACTATTTTTCCTCTTTCTGCTCTGGTAAAAGGAAGTGAATATCTATGCGAAAAATAGTGGGCAGGCTTTCCACAATGAGAGAGAAAAAAGGTAACAATATATAATCACTGTAATTTAATAAGTACGGCAGAGTAAGTTAACCCCATGGGAAATTCTTCATCTTGAGCACCTTAGAGCACGATGTCTTGACTGTAAATTGGGCTGGAAAGCTAGTCCAAGCTCTGGATCTTGGAATTCTAGTCTGATCATTACAGTTCAGGAATGAGAAATAAGACTCCTATTTTTGCCTCTGCTCTGCTGTTGTCCCCACTGTGTATGTTGGGCAAGCCACTTGCCATTAACCTCTTTGTACCTCTGATGGTTTCTTCTCATGGGATTCAGTTTCCTACCCACTTAAATTCTAATATTTCCAGAAAGTTAGGAGAGCCTGATTATAATCTGTAATTTATAGTAAGATCCTATTAAACTGCTTTGGCAGTATAAATTAACTTCTAAAGTGGGAGAAATTTACAGTTGTGCCTACTTCCCTTTACACTGGCAGAGATGTGTAAAAGGTCCTTAGTGTAAATGAGTAAAGTGTTTTCTGAGAAAGCCAATGGTTCTCTAGGATCTTGAGTCCATACTATTCTTTTGATAGGCTGCACTGTTTTTTTTTATATACAAACTATTTAAATATCTGCTTCGTATTCATATAATATATTCTGTCCCCAAATTCCATCCAGCATTTCTGTAGCTAATTGCTGGTATATTAATACTTTGTGTTCAATTCATTATACAAGGAGCCCTGAATAGTTTGTTTCTGATAATTAGCTGTAATAGTACTTTTGTAATGGTACTAGTGGTAGTTCTATAGTTTCTTCTTCTAAGCATGTGTGATATATAATTTCCTATTGAAGTACATCCAGTTCCATCATTCAAGTAAAACTGATCTGTATTCACAGTTTGCAAAAGATGTCTGTGAATGAAATCACTCAGTGCTCTAGAAAACTTTAAGCATTTGGCTCTCAAGAACATGGGCTAAATACTTGGCTAATGAATAATATCGTGGCTTCTTTGCTTTCCCTTCTCAAATCCCAATGGCCCTGATGGATTATCTGCAGCATCTTCCTTCTCATGGAAGCTAGAATAATCAGTTTATCTCCCTTGAATAGCAGTTCATCATTTTCATTGATTTCTTCTCTGCAGGTAAACTATTCTCTGATTTCAAGTGTGACTTTATTCTTTTCTTCAGGCTATCCATCTCTTATCACTGTTTGTAACCTCTGGAGATGTGCATTCTTCTATTGGCTTTCTGACCTAAGCAAGTCTTCCTTCTAAAACTACTGAAGTACCTGGGGTCTCTAGGAATCTCTCACTACATCAGTATCTGCCATAACTTCATGCATTTGAGACTTCCTCTCCTGCCTTGTGTCACTCTGTAGCTCACGGGTAAACTATAATGATTGGGAGTTACCTTATGATTTGGGAGTTTTAACTATAACTGCTACCTTATCAATATGTGTTATGGGTAACATTTCAAAAGCAGGGGTGTGTAACTGCACATAGTTACGTATAACTTTTTTCCTTTTGATGTTGCTGTCTTACAATTATGCAAAAAAGGCAGCTATCTACATGCGCTAAGTGCGTTTGACAGAAATTTTATCCTGCTAAAAACCAGCAGCTAACCTCCAACTAAATGTTCTCTTACGATTACCCTTAACCATATGTCACCTCCATCAGGTCTGTCCCTTCTAGAAAGTTTGCTTAAAATGATAGACTTTAAAATGATGGATCTTAGTCAACTTGTCTAGTAAAATACTCTATATGGGAGCATGTATTGAATATTTCCACATGAACACAGTTAAATAGGCATCTAAGTAACTCTGTGTGCCTCCAGACTGGCTCACATACATTAGGTATTTGCACCTGAGTTAGGTGCACACTATGGTAAATATAGTGTGCTTGCTTTTCAAGCTCTATTCCAATGCTTTCCTGTAAAGCATTTTCCTTTGGGATGCTGAAAATTAGTGAAGGTCAAGCTTAGCTTCTTATACCTTGAAAGCAGCAGACACAGTTCAAACTGCTACTTCTAGTTCTTCCACATGCAAACCCTAGTAGAAATAATCCAGTTATTAATGTTATGCTGAGTTTCAGTGCTATGTTATACTCAGCTGCAATGCATGAAAATATGTTAAAATAAGTGGTGTTTGCCAAATGATGCCAAGCCTAATGCACATTAATATTCAAAATCAAATTCAATGCAAATGCAATACACAATTTTGTTCCCATTCTCTTTATTTTGTATGCTTGTGAAGTATTTTATATTTAAAATGTTAGATTTATAAATACCATCAGAGACCTGAAGCATAGTGTTGAATTTCAACTTATGATTCAGTTGGCAGTTGTAAAAAGGTATACATGCAATCCCTGGGAAAATGTTAAAATGCAATTATCATGAAAAATAAGGCAAGAAAAGTGTATTTTAATGAAAAATGTACACTGGGTTTTAATGCTCATGGAAACAAAGGATTTATAGCAGAAGCAAGAAGCAGTTACTATACAGTACAATTAGGGATTGTGAAAGCTTCCCTGACACTCCAAATCTGAAGAGCTGAGTATAACCCTGTGCAGTGCCCAGTTCCAGACACCAAAAGAGAAAAAAGGATTTACCTCAGATTTAATTTATCAGCGTTTGGGTTTTGTTTTGGTGTTTCCTGTCTAGGAAAAGATGGGGTCAATGACACTAGGTACAGAATTGGAGTTGGTTGGATGATAGTTTGTCATGTCTCTTGGAGTCAAATGTGGGCCTACTATAAAAGGGTATTCTTCCATTGGTTTCCAGCTGAGTTGCATCTACTTACTTTGAAGCTGAATTTGATCTTGGGCATGTAATGATTTGTGCTATAATCCTTCTGCTCTCCCATCTGTCTTGTGCTCTCTTGTTTGTTTGTTTTTTTGTCTCTGCTTGTTATCTCTTGTCTGATACTTAGATTGTAAGCTTTTTGGAGCAGGCACCATTGATTTGTTCTAGTTTGTACAGTACCTAGCATCATGGAGTCCAGGCTCATGACAGTAATAATAAAGCAGTAATAATAGACAGTTTGCAAATCATTTACCCTATTTCCCTTCTCTGAAATAGTTAGGAAGAGGTAACCTATAGAGGGAAAGGATCAAAAGTTGTAAAGATTATTTTCGTCTCTCTGTATCACCTTTTTAAGAACTCACATCTATTATTTTCTTTAACAAAATGAAATATAAGACATAGAACTGTAATGTCACAGAACAGAGAAAAAGATGATCCATTTTAAATGCTTGGTGTCTTTCTTGTAGGGATGAGGCTGGGGAGGAGTTTCTGTGCATGGGTGAGACAGATCATATTGGCTGATTATTCTCATGGATTTCTTTTTTATTCAGTATGTTTGAATAAATTGAGGAAATATACCTGCTGTTAATGCCATTTAGCCCTGTACTGTAGACTTTACTCATATGAGCAGCCCTACTAAAAGGGGGCTTGATCTTGCAAAGTGTCAAGAGATGCTAAGCACTTTGGGACCAATTCAACTAAGCACTTAAGCATATGCTTAACATTAAACATTTGCTTAAGTGCTTTGCTGGATTAGGATCAGTATTCAGTGCCTTGATGGATTGAACTCAGGCATAAGTAATGTGTTAATGTAGATGCATGTTGTGTGTGTCCATTGCTAGGCTCATAAAGTAACCGAGAGTAAGGGGACACCTTACCTTATCCTAAAAAATTAAAGGGAAGTATCCTACAGAAGAAATGGAAGGGTAACCTGTACTGGTCCAGCCATACTCTGTCCAGTTCTGAAACAGCACAAAACTTTTTAGGGCAGTTTGTGGTCTTCAATCCCCCTGAACAAAGATATAAATGTCTGGTTAAGATGTTACTTTTTAGCCAAAAGTTACAAAGGAAATTACTTACAAGGGCAGAAGTTGATTTCACTGACTGTCTCTTGAATATTATTCTGTGGTGGAATGCATGTATCAGATTATAAATCTTCATGGCTTCCATACAGATCTTCTCTTTTCCTCTGTTCCCAATAGCATCATCTTCTTACACAGCATTCTTTTACAAAGTATATTTGCATATTACAGATATTCCAGGTATGGCTGGGGAGAGTCAAACTTTGTGTTTTCGTAAACGGAGCAATTCTCAGGTAATAGTTTCCAGGGGTGAATTAAAAAACATTATTTCACTATTTTGTAATGTTTTGCACTGACGACAGAGGATTCTGGTACAGCCTCAATGTCAAAATTATGGTAGAAATACTGAAAGAATTTAAGATTGCCAAGATCGACATTCACGTTAGACATTGATAAGTTAGTTTATTAGTCTGTGGGTACTACAGGAGTCAAAACTGTACAGATAGTAAGATCTATAGGCAGAAAGAATTAGTGCATACTTATATATCGTGTGAGTGTGTGTATTAAAACACTTCACTGGAGTGAGGATTAACAAACACCTGACTTCTCTGAATCAGTCTAATGGATGCAAGGTCAATGGTACAGATCATGGTCCTCATGGAAGTAACAAAACTGGATGTATCCACTGAGCATATGGAAATAATTGATCCAAAAAGCTAGCCCCACCGAGGAGGGTTGTGTGCCTAGATGGAAAGGCTAAAGAGGCCTCTCTAAAAACAACTTTCTTCTAGCCAAAAAATGAGAGGCATCCAAAATGTAGTCCATGAGTGGCAGGTGAACATTCACACTGATCCAATTTGCTGCAGTCTGAAGGAAGAAAGACTGTAGACTGGACTGGTTCATTCTGAAGCAAAGACATCTAAAATGTGTGCATTATTATGCATTAATTGTATTGCAGTAGCACATAGAAGCCCCAAACAAGAATTGGTCCAGGTGCTATTCAGACATAACAAAGTCCCTGCCTCAGAGCTCACTGTCTAAATGACAGAAGGGATGTGACAGGTACACAAGATGGAAGTGGGTTGGGAGGATTCAGGAATGACTAACCAAACCAGAAAAGCAGAGGTCCCAGCTGACTGGTTTTGGGGGCCACTGTCAGACAGGCAAAACAGCTCGTTGATCTAGAATATTCCAATTGAAAATGCATGGTTATATCATGAACAGTAAAAATATCAGTGCTTGGGTGCTAACAGGGGCTAGTGTGTATCAAACAAACCAAACCCTCTTGAACGCTGTACTTGCAGTATCTACGGTACGTTAACCATAAGCACTTTTCTGCCACAAAGGTTAAGAAAACATCAACGTGCTTAAGTGCTTGTTTGTCAAATGATGGATGGGTGGAGCTGCAAATCTGAACTAAAAATGATTAAGCAGTGATCAGAAAGGACAGCCTCAGTAATTATTAGTTTCAGACCAGCAGATCACATGATATTGCAATATCCAGGTGCCAGATGTAAATTAGCCTAGTCAGAATTCAAGAGAGAAATCTAGCTAGTACCTACATTGCATAGAGAAGAAGCTAAATATCTGGGTAGAATCAGGCAGAAAACACAGGCGACCATCCAAGCTGCATAAAAACCAGAGGGCTGGAGATGTGGGGTGCCGAATTCCTCAGCAGAAGGAAGAGATTGCCTTATGAGTTGCAAAAGAGAAGGGAGTGGGGAACTGCATAGCTGCAAGCTGTGCAGCCAAAGAAGAGCCGAGCTTCTACTACAGAGGAAGGCACTTCAGTCTCAAGGGCTCTTGTCCTACGAACAATTTCGAAGAGAGCACACGAGTGAGACTAGAGTGAGAACCCAGCCACCATTGCCGTAAGCCCTGAAGCCCAGAAATCAAAGGACTGTCTAGATCCCTTTGACCAGATCTTGGGTTTCACAAACACTTTGAAAAGTGTCTGGTTGAATTAGGGGTGGGGGTCCAAGGGCTTAGTGCACACTTAAAGTCTGTGTCACATGTATTAGTAGGTTATTACGTGGACCATTAACTGGTTAAGCAAGGAATTCAATTATGTATGCTTGGCATGTGATTTTCGAATGCTCTTAACATGGTCAAATGAAGACCAGTTTCCTCCAGTGTCCTCATGCACTATTTCCCAGCCGGGACTATTTCCATGCCAAATTCCAAATGTCAGACTGCAGCTATTCTCCAGTGTGGTTTTATGTGAATGTAATGCCACTGAAATTATGTCACTGCACTCGTATAAAGTTGGAGTAATGCAGAAGAGAATCAGGCCCTTTGACTGTCGACATGTACAGGCCTCACCTAAAGAAGGTTAGAGAATTGGGGTCTTTTAAATTCTTTGACACTGTTACAAGTGTGATTTTATTTTTAAAGAAACAACCTTTAAACCAATATCTTTATCTGCTTAAATACTACTCATAAGTCTCGTAACATTCCTGGAAATTAGACAGTTTCATTTTACAAAACAAATGTATTTTGCTTCTGTTTTATTTCATTATGGGAGTTGCAGTTTCTCAGAAGCCATTGGGTGTCAAAGAGATACTGTGATCCATCTTCAGTAATGGCTAGTGACTGAGAAATCATAGGGCAAAGTCCTACGAGGTGCTGAGCATTTCCTTCAAAGAGTTCAGTTCCCTTCAGGAGATCTCCAGCACCTCATAGAGTTGAAAAATGTCTTTACCACCACAAGACCTACAAATAAATATGCTCTTTAATGCTGCACATCATTGACTATAATGATGTATATGGGAACAACCTCGATGGATATCCACGTTGCAGTACATATGGTAGAATAAAATGCTGGAGAGAAATGATCTTGCAGGTCTAATAATAGATACCGTTTTACTAGATAAAACACAGCACTGTTAGCAAATTAGAAAAATCAATAATCTTTTGAGATTTTTTTAGGTGGGAGGTAAATTACAGTAATACACTGGAGGAGACAGATAAATCATTGAATAAACAATCCACTTTTACACCAAAATGTAACGATATACCATGTGACTAATGGCCACCAGAGTATCAACATCTAGAAAAACAGTGTGTCTAGAAAACCTTCTGGTGACCTCTGTTTAGCATAAAAAAGAATGAATTCATCTTACTTTCAGGATAACTTCATACTGGAAATGAATGACAAAGGAGGAACTAATTGTGATACTGACAGCTGGCTCTAAGAGTGTTGTTGTGTTAAGGATTTGGAATTTGTCATGGCTGCTGGGAAATACAATACATGGCTGCAGTGCAAAACAAAAGACACCCCAATTTGCCTTTGAGTTCTGCGGAATTTCTGTGGAAATACAGCCTTTCCAGGGAATTGTTTATGTTCACATGGTGGGCACATTTTCCTGCTTTTTTCTTTGGGGAAATTTCAGTTGGTTTTTTTCATGTGGGAGCTTTACACGGTGTACTTCAGAGTATTTAGCATAAATGGTTTGGTCCTATGGGTATAATACAAATTCTGAGTTCTTGGTATACTGAACCTACCCCCTGTGGGGAGAAGCACTGGTAGAATCTGAATTCCTGTCCTCCTTTAGACCCCTCAGCCCTTAAAACAAATTTATTTCAACATGCTTTTATGCCCCAGAATTCTCTTCAAAGAGGTGTCAATGATCCTGATAGGGGAGGAGGTGCTGCAGGAGGAGGAGAGGAACTAGTACAGCTGCTGCACTTCTCCTGAAGAACACAGCTACCAGAGCAGGGGGTATTACTGAAATGAGGGTGAGGGGAAGCAGAAGTGAGGCAGCATGGCTGAGGGAACATGCTGAGACATTGAGTTGCTGGTTAAGGAGTTGCAAAACAGGAGGTCTGGGGACTTTTGGGGGGTTATGGGGACTATGGTAAGGGGGATTTCTGTGGGAGGAGAAGCTGAGTGAAGTGCTGCTAAAGGAGGCATAGCGCGGAGGGAAAGGGGGATAGAGAGGGAGTTGTCGGCACTGACTGCATTGATTGTGCTAGTGCATTGCACCAAAACTTTCACATAAGTAACTGGCTCTCAGTCCACTGAAACTTTACCCCAAGTTGTGGTTTTGCTAAATTATGTTAGTGTCTAAATAGCCCAGTGAAGGATCAGGACCCTACTGTGCCAAGTGGTGTCCAGACAGGTAACAAACAAGAGAGCCTCTGCTTGAGTGTTCACAATATAGGTGTCAAGACACAGCAAGATGGCAAAATTGACAAACAAGTGGGGTAGATTTAGTAGGTCAGGGCAACAATAAAACCAAGTTTAGCGGAACCCTATATCATATTATTGGACGAACTTCTTTTGATTTTGGCCTTCTTATTCATGGACTGAACCACTTTTGCATGTGAATGCAAGGCACATTTCAGTAAAGGAACAGATATTACAATCAAATGATCACCGACATATTCCTCAAGGAAGAATATGGAAGGCCGTAACTGCTCCCGTAGGGCATGTCCAGAGTGATTGATCCATCAGGGGTCGATTTATCGCATCTAGTGATGACACAATAAATCAAGCCCTGAGCATTCTCCCATTGACTCCAGAACTCCACTGGAGGGAAAAGCATCAGCGGAGTCCATTGGGGAGCAGCAGCAGCTGACCTGCTGCAGTGAAGACCCTGCAGTAAGTAGCTCCAAGTAAGTCAACTTCAGCTGCGCTATTTTCGGCCCACTACATCTCTTAGTGTAGACCAGGCCTTAGAGGGAAAATACCATTGCTAAGTTTTGACTTTACTTAGCATATTGGACTCCAGTGGAAGGTGCCATTGGGAAAGATTGCTCTAGTGCAGCCTAAGTTGTAGTATCAAGCTAGCTTCCCCACAGATTTGTACTGAGGTCAGTGTTAGTTATAGTCTTCATATAAGACCTGAGATAATTATCATAGTCATCAAAAATACTGGTGAAGTCTAATTAAGAGGGTTATGCAGAAGGTGGAATTTAGGGTGAAATTGCACAGGGACCTGGGAGAAGTTTAAATAGAATAAAAGAATGAGCTTCAGTATATGGACTAATGCAAGAGAACAGCAATGCAGAAAGCAATCTGGAGATGGTACTAGATCACAAACTAAGCATGAGTGATTGTGATTTTAATTTTATAAAGAAAATGTTATAATGGGATATGCCAGGCTTACAGGGACACTTTTTGATAAGTCTAGAGTGGTGTTAATTCCTCTTTATAAAGGCCACAATTAGAACTCTGAATTGTTGAGTAAGCAATAATGAAAGGACACTGATAAATTTAAGAGGGCGGAAAGCAGGTCTGCACAAATGATTAAAGTATTAGAGGGCATGGTGTCATCAGGAGAGACTGAATTAAATGGATAGGTACAGTTAGAAGGGAGTTGACACAGAGAAGACATGAAAATAGTCGAAATACCTGGGAGGTAGTGCATATTGTGTGGTGTTTTTTTTTTTCAAAGGCAGTGGAGGAACTATTTAATTTGATTAGAAGGATTAAGATGAGGCGAGTAAAAGGCAAACATATCAAAGATAATTCTGAAAATGGAATAGTTTGCCTAGGGAAGTTCTTGGGGCTCTTTCAGAATACAAGAGAAAATTGGATATAAAGTTTAGAATCCAGAGCAGACTAACTCCAGCACTTATATGGGTTGGATGATTTAACTCAATGATACAAGTACTCCCTTCCAACCATACAAATACTAGTTATTAGGGCTTATTAAATATAACCCCCCCCCCAGTTTTAATACTTTTCTGTAATTATATGGATTCCAGTGTAAAATAATGGTAATTTACCTATTTTTATTTTATGTATTTAGATTAGCTTGCAGGAACAGTCTTTGATATATGTTTGCATGTGCTGATCACATTGAGGCTGAGGCTTGTTGGAGCTTTGCTTTGAAAACAAATGAAATGATAACTTCTGTACAACACATTCGAAACCCCACACATTTCAGTAAAATCAACCAAAACATTCCGGAACATCTACTGGAGGAAAATGAATTTTAGGATTGATTCTAAATAGGAATAGAGAGTTGGCTTGTCCAGAATATTGTGTCACATTAGCTGTTAAAAATGCTTCCAATGAATTTAAAACTAGTTATCTTTTTAGTTTCCCGTTGCATCATTTTGGTGCTGAAAAACACTTATGTGATTGCCTTTATTTCAACAGACCAGGCTGCAGTAGAAACAAGTATTTTCTCCTCAGTATACGAGGAGGCTTTGAGATGGGGATCCCATGAAGATTTTCTGTTTTGATCAACTAGATGTTGCACGTGTGGCAAAACATAACATGTTCTGATTCTGTACCACAGAGAATGAAATTTAGCAGAAAAATGTCCTAATATGGAATTTGTTCGTCTCAACACTTTATGCGCAATAAATCTCACTTCAAAGTCTGGCAGGGATGGCTATTGGAGTGGCTCTTCTCGGCTGAGCAGGCTAGACAAAACCCAGGCAGGACTAACCCAATGTTTCTCAAAGCATGGATTGTGCCTGCCTAGGAGTTCATGGACAGATCTCCCAGCTGTTTTCCAAAGTGTCAGCTCTCATTTAAAAAAGGTCGGTCTACCTACTGTTGCAGTTTTAAAGAAAACCTTGAAAACATGACCTAGGTGTAACTGATGGAGATATCTTCCTGAATTTGCAGGAAACCTGAAACAATAACTCTGACATCTGAACTGCCCCATTGACCTGAATGAGTGCAAACTCAGATGCCTGTGATGGTACTTTGTGTGAATATTTAACTATTTATCAAAACGTGTAAGAAAAGTGAAGCAGCATCAGATTATCAAGATCTTCAATCTATGCTGAGGGATCACATTGTGGGGAGGGAAGGCCTTTAACAACACACAGCAGTATTCAGCAGCAGTGTGATTGGTTTCATTTTACTGAGGTGGGGACTTAAAGTTCAGTGCTTTGGGAAACATTAAACCAAAGCCTTCAGTAGTATGAGAGGGTAAAAACTCCATGTGGGGAAGAGAGATGCTGGAGTTGCCAGCAAGGACTCCAGAGGAATAGAAGACCGAGGATATCAGACACTTTCAGTGAATCTAACACCGGCACCTTCTTTTTTTTCAGTGAGCCTGAGTCTGTTTCTGTGGGATGAGCAGAATAAAGGAATATCCCACTGAGTCAGTAATGGCAGAGTATGTTGGATGAGGCCCTGTCTGTCCATTTTGAATGCGTATGTTGTTTGGGTCAATACCTTCTAATGTGTTTATACCAGTGATCATGGCTTCCTACAGGAAGCACAGTGGGGCCCTGATTCTGAAGGAAACCTTTGGGTGCTCTTGCAATACACATAGCCATTAATAATGAACTTTAGAAGCTGTGTTGTTAACACTAGCAGTAGGAGTATTGTTATATGATTTAGATTGTCAGCTCTTCGGAACAAGGACCATCTTTTTGTGTTGTGTTTGTACAGCACCTAGCACAATAGAGTTCTGAGCTGATACTAGGACTCCCAGGCACTACTGCAGTACAAATGATAACCTACCAAAGTTACAGGATGAAAGAGATTCTAACAAACTAACAGTTTGCAGAAACATCCACCATCTAGTACGGCCCTATTCTTGTTCAGTAAGCTAAGGAGTCATTTGAAGTGAAATGTGGAGATGGCTAATGTGGCAGTGGAAGTATAAGTCTTTGATAGATGTTTGTACGCTTTTAACAGGATTTCAAGACTAGAATCTCTAGTTCAATCAAAGGAGCCTTTCGTTAGATCTGGTCATGAAAACAGTGGGCCAAGGAGGACCAGTATTCACCAGTGTTCAAGTATGTCACGTCCTGTTTTAAGTAACTATATGATTTGTATAAATCTGACATTATTTTCTTATTTTTGACACAGCCATTTAATTTGCATAATCCCACTGGTGAAAAAGTGAGGAATAAAACCTTTCTCCAGATGTTTAAATAGATTTCCTAGATGGCATTTTCTCCTCTTTTCCCTCTTTGTATCCTTATATTGAAGACATCAGTTAAAGCTAATAAAACTATATAACAAAATTCAAGTAAATTCACAGTGCTGAACCTTGGAGACTACTACTGGAGAATTCATACTTTTCAAATTCTCATCTTAGGTAGACATTTGTAAGTTCTGGGCAAAGCCTTTTCTTTCCTGAAAATGTCATTTCATACATAAAAGGAGCTGAAACTCTGGCAGACTTAGGATGAAGTACCTTACATGTATTTCCTAAAGTACTCCTACCCCTTATCTATGTATCTAAATTATTTTATCATCCACTTAGTAGCAGAGCAAATTAGTCCTCCCCTCTGATTTTGGTACACATTATGCTGAGACATGCCCACACTAATATGCTTTCTGATAAAGTAAATGCTTACACTTTCAGAGCACAAATCTTACTTGGTCTCTAGTAAAGTCAAGGAAGAGAGAGTTGAGTCTGCAGCAGGATTGCTTACTCGAGCGGAATTGGAGATTTATTAGTAGATTTCATTAAATATATGGAGTATCCCAGCAGTCAAGGTTGGAAACTGAGAATGCAAGAACTAACCAGTCTGTATAAAGCAAAATAGGTTTAACAAGAAATATCATAAAAGTGTAATATGTTATACAAATGTTTACTGGGTAAATCCATGCTGCTGTTCAACAGTGAAGTGGTTTTAGAATTTTGACTTTGTCCGTTTGTTCAGTCTGATCAAGTGGTGTTTAAAGATGTGCCGTTTAATACTTCAGCATTAGCTGACAACAAGGTAGTATGTTGAGACAGAGAGTGTTCATGGCAAAAACAGCTTGCCTTTGATTTTAAGGAAAGGTAGTTGTGTTTGTGTGAGAGGAATAATGATGCTTTATTTTTACTTGTGGGCTATCACCTGTCACAGTAAATCTGGTGCCAGAGAAAGATGCATAATTATTGTCCTTATCCTTGATCAGACAAAAGAAGAAGTGGAACTTTAAGTGGAGCAAAATTGAGACCAATTTTGACACTTCTTTTGTTTCTGTAAAACTTCCTAAAATTTTATTATCTGTGAATGTATTTGGTATTCCTAAGTGTTAGCTGAATATTTTCAGATGCTAATTTGATTGTAACAGGTTCCATCCCCTGATCTGCTAGGGACACTATAAATCTATTTTTTTTTATAGGTGATTTAATCTTTTCTATTGCTTCATCTGTTTGAAAAATCAAGCGCAGCAAGTAAGGCCTATGAAAGAAACATGAGCTTTTTGAACAGGACCCCAAATTCAGATGTATTATTATTATTGTTGTTGTTTGTTTTTCCATAGTGCCTAAGACTCCAGTCATGAACCAGGACCCTACTGAGCTAGGGGCTGTACGAACACAGAACAAAAAGATGGTCCCTGACCTAAAGAGCTTACAATCTAAGTATAAACAAGAGACAACAGATGGACAGGTTGCGGAGTACAAGGAAACAAGGAGACAGTATTGGTCAACATGACAGTCTCTGCACACCAACATTCTCATCGTTAAGTTTTATTTGTAGAATTCACCAAAAAGGAGTGATTTAAGGAACGACTTGAAGGTGGATAATGAGCTGGCTTTATGGGTGTTTCTGAGGAGCTCCTCCCAAGCATGAGAGGGAGCACAGGAGAAAGCTGAATGAAAGTGCTTTTTTCTGAAAAGTTAACAAGTGGGTGATGGAGACTGGCATCACTGGCCAATCAGAGGCAAGAGTTGACATCTCGATAGAGAATGACAAATGTTAGGTATGGTGGGGATAGGCTGTGAAGGGCCTTGAAAGTGAACCAAACAGCATATGTTTGCTCTGGTATTCAGGAGCCAGTGGAGGGATGAGGGGTGGCATGGTCAAAGCAAGAACCATGAATGAAAAGAATAGTGAATTATAAGTATAGTCCACACTACTGATGAGTGGTGCACTTTTGAAACCGGGGATGAATGTCTGTGAGAGGAAATGATCTGTGAGAGGAAATCAAACACAGTTAACAGAGACCAATACAGATAAAGTCAAATGACAAAGTTTGTGTTAGCCCCTTCACAGCAAAAATTCACAAGTCACTAATGGAAGATTTGTATGTCCTTCTGAGTGTCCTTTGTTAAATGTTGCCACCATTCAATTCCCAGCCTTATTAATGGTCAAATAAAGTATAAATTGGCGAAGAGGGGAGAATTTAAATGACTTGGACAACTAAAGATTAAATCCTGATTTCAATGGGGTCAGGATTTCACCTTGAGTATCTCTAGGTAATAAAGGGCCCTGTTCGGGCCCTGGGCTGTTGTAGCACAAAGGGACGTGGTAACAACTTACTAGTATGAATATTGTGTTGACTTGTCTTATGCCATGCTGTCTTTGGTATATATGGTTGGAAGTGGTGATCCATTCCTTCTGCATAGTCCAGAGATTCAGGGCTCATTGGGAGTAGGCTGCATGTTTAAATGAGTTCTTTGTCCTCCTGAGCAAACTTCCACTGGTCCTGCCCTGTGCTCTCCTTTCTTGGTGCTTCAGATATTAAATAGTATGCACCACAGAGCTCTGGAGGGGAAGGGGAAGGAGAATGTGTGCAAGAATCTCTAAAGTATGATTGTTTGGGATGGGAGCTAGCTAAGAGTGTTGCTGGGAGTGTCTCATCCTTTCTTTCTGGTCCCTAAGAGCTGACCTTATACTGTCTCCCAGGCTGTGGCTCCACTGGGATGCTAATTAGACACATGCTTCTACATGCATCCGTATCAGCGTGGCATAACTGGGGGAGACAATACTCTCGGATAAAATACCTGCCCAATTTTAATAATATAGCTAATTATTTTAACTTTGGTTCAGAGAATCCCATTGTCTAAGGATCTTCTAATCTTTTTAGAAACTGCATTTTTTTGCTACAATCAGACCCAACCCCAATGTCTTTTTAGTCAGAATGAAGAACTGTCCATAGCAAAGGCACAGTTGGGTGCCATAAGAAATGAAGAAGGGCAGTTATACTTTTCAAAAATCCATTTAACGTAATTTTTCAGACAAACAGGTCGCTCTCTATTGTCCATAGTTAATTAGTTAATGATTAGAGAAATTTAAAATGAAATGTAAGTGGATGAGAATGTTTGTTTCCTTTCTGGTAGTTTGTTCCTTACTAATTATTTACATACCAGCACTTCAATGTAAATCGAAGATTATTAGCAGATGAGCCATTAGTGCTGGACAAAACTCAGAAGATGCAAAATGTCAATGCGGATAAATGCCAACGTTTGGATTCTTCTACAAAGCTTAATCCAAAGCCTGCAAAATTGGGGAGGAAAACTGAGAACTAAACAGGATCTCTTGTGAAAATTCCAGCTCACTCTATTTCTGACCAAGCCAGAATTGCCAAAAGAACCGCTTTTCTCAGAGCATGTGCATATGTAAATGCGCATTTGTCCATGAATGTGCCCAGCTAACCAGCCATCAGTGTACACAAATACCTGATATGCATGTGAAAATCTTATTTCAAGGCATGGAATTCTATAGACAAGGTTGTATAAAGAGACATAGCTCCAGGCACTGTTGTTCATTCTACACACTCAGAATCCAACAGAGACTCAAAAGTACACATGGAGTGTTGAGTTTGCATCTTTAATGGCAATTTACTCAAGCTACACTTCTGAGTGACCACTTTCTTATTAGCACATTGTCAGTATAGATCCCCACTCACAAGTAACAAACCAATAAGGAGGTGAGAATGAGGAGGATATTTAACTGAGCAAGGGTTGAACAATGGAGTCAGATCTTGAGGTCAGCTCAAGAGGGTAATGCTGTGTAAAAGTGGGGACTGAGCTCCAGGTACATTGGTACATTCCAAAGACTTGTGTTAGTGCATGTCATACTTCTAGCTGAAAACACAAAGATACCTCCAGTGTGTGAGATGCTCACTGGAGAAGTAACTTGTTCCTGAGTCCTATCACTACAAAGTAGGAATAATACCATGACAGCCAGTGCCTCCAGATATTTTTACAGTAGAGATTGGAGTCTCGGGATTCTTCTCTTCTTTTCATAGTCTCCTGGCGCTGAAGAAGATTAATACTTTTATAATTTTTAAGGGTAGAGGGGACCATTATAATCCTGTACTCTGACCTCTTGTGCAAGACAGGCCATAGAATTTCACCAACTGATTCCTGCATGAAGCTCATAATTGGTGGAGCTACAGTACATCTTTTAGAAAAAGCACTCAATCTTGATTTTAAAACTTTCTATGATGGAAAAATCACCATGTCCCTAGGCAAGTTGTTCCAATAGTGAATGCCCCTCTCTGTTAAGAATATTTTGATGCAGAACTAAGTCCAAGGTGTCTTTTGACCTAGCAGACCATCCAGGCCCTTTTGGCAAAAAACTGGTCTTAGTGAGTGGAGGAAAACAAGGAAGAAATTACTACCACATTAACAAGTAGAAGAACCCAAGGGATTCTGAGTTGCTGCTCTGGCAGCTGGAAGCAACTAACAACACATGGGGCTCAAGCCTCCTTACATATATAACCATCCTAAAGGATGTTCTAAGGCCTGAGAGTCCAGGTTTCCTAGAGGATTCTGGGAGTGTTATCAAGTGCACAGACAAAAGTAGGGATCTATACTGACAATACTCAAAGGAGAAAAATAAATCTTGCTTTACTTTATCAAAATGTGTATGTTCATTTATGTAAAATAACCTTGAAACTCCTTAAAGCTCACTTTGCTATGGAAACTAATAAGAAAAAGTGACTCAATTGGCATGGGCTGCCTACTTAATTTATCCCATGAGATGATTCTGACAGGTTTTAAAATGCTTATGATGGCTTCTACACATTTTTCATTAATAAATATTCTTTAAATATAGCAACTACCTTTGCAATTTGCTACATATGAGTTGTATCTGCCTTGAATGAGCATTATGGGAATGGAATTCCATTTATTGATAACTTATTACTGTGCTTATTTGGTATGAATGAATCTCTCAAGTGGAAAGCTGAATAAATAAAATCCTACTACTGTGAAATTTTTGTTTAGTCAAAATCTATCTGATTTGGCTCTTTGTTCTTATTTTCCTGCATGTACTACTATTTAAATACTAGTATCTTTGAGTGAATGATTTTTTAAGCACCCAACAAGTTGAGATCAATAAGCATTATATTGTAAAAAGAAGCAATGAGGCTTCTTGTCTTGTTTCACTACTGGATACCTTGGTAATGTCATCTCTACACTTCTGGCCAATGTAGTGTAACTTTTGGTGCTCTTTGTGTCCTTCCCCTGCACTTTTCTTTTCACTCTTTCAATTCAAATTTTAATCAGAGCCATTCCACAATCCATATGACTTCAGTAAATAGTTTTGACACAGGAGTTTTTCACTGAAATCTCAACTGCCCCTCATACAATCTACAGATTACCAGCATGTCCCCATTTCTAAAATATAAGAATGGCCTTACTGGGTCAGACCACTGGTCCATCTAGCCGAGTGTCCTGTCTTTACACAGTGGTCAGTGACAGATGCCTCAGAAGGAATAAACAGAACAGGGCAATTATCAAGTGATCCATCTCCTGTTGTCCAGTCTCAGCTTCTGGTAGTTGGGGGTTTAGGGACATGCAGAGCATTGAGTTGAGTACTTGACCATCTTGCCTAATAGCCATTGATGGGCCTATCATCCATGAATTTATCTAAACTTTTGTTGAACCCAGTTCTATTTTTGGCTTTGATTACATCCCTGATCAATGAATTCCACAAGATGACTTTATATTGTGTGAAGAAGCACTACTTAAGTTAATTTTAAACTTGCAGCCTATTAATTTTGTTGGGTGGCCTCTGGTTCGTGTGGTGTTTCCCTTCACATAACACTCTCTTATTTACTTTCTCCACACTATTCATGATTTCATGGACCTGTATCATACCTCCCATAGGGGTCTGTTTTCTAAGATGAACATTCCCAATCTTTTAAATCTCTCTGCTGCATACCCCTAATCATTTTTGCTATCCTTCATTTAACCTTTTCCAATTCTAATATCTTTTTTGAAATGGGGGCAACCAGCACTGCACGCAGTATTCAAGGTGTGAGCACACCATGTATTTACACAATGGTATTATGATGCTTACTGTTTTCTTATTTGTCCCTTTCCTAATGGGTCCATTCTGTTACATTTTCTGACTACTGCTGAACACTGAGTGGATGTTTTCAAGGAATTATCCACAGTGACTCTAAGATCTTTCTTGAATGATAAGAACTAATTTAGATCCCATTATTTTGTATGCATAGCTGGGATTATGGTTTCCAATGTGCACTACTTTACATTTATTACCATTGAATTTCATCTGCCATTTTGATGCCCAGTCACCCAGTTTTGTGGGATCCCTTTAACTCTCAGTTAAGTCCAAAGCAGACTGCAGTCTTCAGTAATTTTGTGTCATCTGCAAATTTTTCCACCTCACTATTCACCCCCTTTACCAGCTCATTCATGAATATGTTGAGCATCACATGTCCTAGCACAGATTCTTGAGGGACCCTGCTATTTACCTCTCACCATTGTGAAAACTGACCACTTATTCCTACCCTTTGTTTCCTGTCTGTTAACCAGTTACTGATCCATGAGAGGACCATCCCTCTTATTCTATGACTCCTCATGAGTTTGGGGGTTGGAGTAGATGACCTCCTGAGGTCCCTTCCAACCCTGATATTCGATGACTCCTTACTTTGTTTAAAATCCTTTGAAGGACCTTTTCAAAGACTTTCTAAGAGTCCAAGTACACTATATCAACTGGATAATCCTTGTGCACATTCTTGTTGACCCACTTAAAAAAATTCTGATAGATTGAGGACATATGATTTCCCTTTACAAAAGCCATGTTAACTCTTCCCCATCATATTGAGTCCATCCAGGTGACTGATAATTCTGTTTTTTTCTAGCATTTCAACCAATTTGCCTGTAAGAAATTGGTTAGACTACTTGGCCTGTAATTGCCATGATCACCTCGGCCTTTGAAAAATTCAGTGTTACAATAATTACCCTTCAGTCATCTGGTACAGAGGCTGATTTATGCAACAGGTGACATACCACAGTTGGCTTCATATTTGAGTCCCTTCAGAACTCTTGGGTGAATACAATGAGGTCCTGGTGACTTATTACTGGTTACGTTATCAGTTTCTTCTAAAGCCTCCTTTATTGACACCTCAGTCTGGCATAGTTCCTAGGTTTGTTACCTAAAACCAATGGCTCAGGTGTGGGAATCTCTCTCATCCTCTGCAGTGGGGACTGAGGCATAGAATTTGTTTAGCATCTCTGAAATGTGTATTTCTTGAGTGTTCTTTTTTGGCCTGCATATATATACTTTCACACTTGAAAAGGAACAAACTCCAAGTAATTTTCCTCACTAAGATTTCACTTCAAGTTTCTAAAGGATGTCGTTTTGCCTCTAACCATCTTTTTTCCTCTCTTATCTAGCCATGGTGGCATTTTCTTGTTTTTTTTAATTTGGGGTATACATTTACTTTGAGCCTCTGTTATTGTGTTTAAATAGCTTCCATATGCTTGCAGGAATTTTCCCCTCAGTGACTGTTCCTTTTGATTTCTGTTTAACTAGCTTCCCCATTTTGAAGTTAAATTCTACTTTGGTGGGTGTCTTTGGTACTTTCCGACCTACAAAGATATTAAATGTAACAACAATGTGTCTGTATTACTGAGCTGTTCAGCTATATTTACCTCTTGGACAGATCCTGTATTCCATTTAGGATTAAATCAAGAATTGCCTCTCCCCTTTTGGGGTTCGAGGACTAACTGTTCCAAGAAGTAGTCATTAATGCTGTCTACAAAATTTCTCTTCATATTGTCCTGCAGGGTTATGTTCCCAGTCAATATGGGGGTAGCTGAAATCCTCCCTTATTTGTTGGATTTTCTGTTTTTGAAGTATCCCTAATTTCTCTGATCATTTCACAATCACCATCACCATCCTGGTCAGTTAGTTGGTAGTAGATTCCTATTGCCATGCTCTTGTTATTCAAGCATAGAATTTCTATCCATACAGATTCTATGTCAAAGTTTGATTCATTTAAAATTTTTATTATATTTGACTCTAATGCTTTCTTTCACATATAGTGCCACACCCCTCCATTAGCACGATCTACTCTGTCATTCAAATATTTTGTAACCTGGCATTACTGTGTCTCATCTATTATCATTGTTTCACCTAGTTTCTGTGATGCTTATAGTATCAATATTCTCATTTAATACTGTCTCATACTTTCTCATCACTCCGGAAACTGTCACTTGTCATGATTGGGTATCCCATTGTTTTGCCAGAGTAGGGTTGCTAGCCTTGGTATCTTGGCCTAAATTTATCCTAGATAATTATATTATTCCTCCCTAAATTATTCCCTTTGAAGTTTTAGATGGACAGTGTTCTTTTCCCATTGTCTGACCTAAATTGTTGTGCAGTGTGTGGCTGTGTGCTTGTTAAAGAGCTGTTGCATTGCGCTCCAGAGGCGTCTTCAATGGTACATGAAGCGACTCATCTCTGTGTAAATATATGTGGGGGGAAATTCTGACCTGATATCCATCCATGTGATGTGAGAAGAGTAGCAAGTTGTAGGTGGATGGAGAAGTATTACTATTTAACCTGACAGAGAAAACCACAGATGTACATATCCACCACTGTTCAGATGTGTGGAGACATGACAATGGGCATCTTGCATCTGTTGGCCAGCTCCAATTCTGCAGAACACCAAATCCACTGGAAATCTTATATACTCCAGGAACTTCAGTTAATCCAGCTACAAAACTGAATAAATCAACACGGATTGGCATGACAGTCTCCGCCTTGCTCTGCAACTCCTACCTGGTCTCTCAGTAGAGAAAGGAAGTGCAGGAAGAGCCTTGTTTGTTGCTAAATGTTTGACATTTTGACAAATGAAAAATAAAACAACCCACTTACCAGCTTTCAGGGCTGACAAAATAGCGTATTGCTTAGTTATTTGACAGATGACCTGACCATTGCTATGGGAACCAGCAGGAAGCAAAGTGCCACATGATGGAAGCTGCTGCTGAGTGGCAAAGGCTAATAACATGAAATAAATGAAGGGGTTAAGAGGTCAGAAACATTCTAGTAGCTCACAAGTATAGTCTGACTATGAAAATGTTTTTATATCTTTAACAGATTGTTACACAGAGGAAAATTTGAGAAGTAGCCAGAATTCTCCGCATCCCCAAAACTTCCCAGCTTTATTCTTCTTGCATTTGCTTAGCATTTAACTGTAGAATGGAGACTCAAAAATTGACACAGAGTGCTTTAAAAATGCAATAGAAAAAGTAGAGGAAAATCAATAATGGTGTGAGGAATGACTCCAACAGCTTGTATTTTCACAGTGGTAATCAAAAAGTAATTTTATATCCAATAATTTGTATTGATTGTTTGTGAAACTATAATGCATTATGCCATAAGCCTGGTTGTGTGGTTATAAATATGTGTACCATTTTGTTGGGCTTGTTCTTTTCTTATCGAGTTTCATTTTCTCTAAGAGGAATCTTATTTTGCGGTGTTAATACATGGCAGCGAGGTATAGGGTCATGCACATTATTTTAGCAAAGAGTCCCAGCCTCGCTGTCTGCTCTTACCTTATTTGTGGGGAAGAACAAAGAGGTGCCTGGCACAATGGAGCCCTTCAACTAACATCGTTTGTAGGCCAGCTTACCCTGCAGTTGTCAATTGTTTTGACTTTTCCAGCTGCCTACCAAATGCTTGGAGAATTGGCTTGTGTAGAATCGTTTTAGCTTTTGAATACAAAAATTTCCAGTTCTGCCATGAAATCAAGAAGAGGCAGGCCACGAAGCTCACTCTGCTAAAGAAATAAATGGCACTGTAAAGATATTGCAGAAAGGGCAGGGCTGTTTTAAGCAGTATCTTTTCTTTTTTCTGCTCGTCAGGTCATTAATGTGACAGTCACAAACCAATAATTTTGGTAGACTCTTAAACAGGCTAGGTAGGCAGTTATTTTCTGTTTAAATCCCCCACAATTTGTTGGGTTTGTTGTGAGGGATTTAAACAGAAAATAACTGCCCATTTAGCCTGTTTAAGTGTCACCACAGAACCCCTGTGGTGTTTTTTTAAATACAAATTATGTTGGCATATAATTTTGGACTGATATTTCTTATTTGTCTTGCAATGCATACTATCCATTGTTAAAATATCCCAGTACTTGGATAGGTTTTATTAACAAACACTCCAGGTAAATAGCATTAATAGCTTGTCTGTTGTTCTGTTCTGTTAATGTGTCCTCTTTGATTCTTGCCTCTTCTGACCTTTATGAGGGGCCATTGGAGATGTAATTCATCCTATCCTCTTCAGAAACTTCAATGTGAAAAATATACATCATGTAGAAAACCATGCTGCGTACATTGCATACTAAAACAGACACACTGCATGAATAAAACCTAGATTTCACATACTATTCTGTGAAGCAGCTGCATTTTATACTGAAAAGAATACTGTTACAGAATAGCCTTTTTAGTGTCACCAGATAGCCTTTTTAGGGCAGTTGATTACCGCTCAGTCAGGTGAAGTACTAGACTGCTGTTAGGCTGAGTAAACCCCGCATTCTGAAGGTAAAACCAGATTTACATGTCCATTATACCCTGACAAGTGATGAAAAGAATAGCATTGTAGGGTTACTTGTTGGGCTGGTTGAACGTCGGCATTTCTGTCTCATAGAAATTGCAATATTCCAGTCATAGGGGAGTATTACGATTGGGCCGTGGGCAGGTACAAAAGTTGGGAGTCAGGCCAGGTCAGATCAGATACCGAACAGTCAGAGTCCAAGACAGGCCTGAGGGCGAACCAAAAGTCAAGTGTCTGGAGCCAGGCAGAGACAGATTACGGGGAGATTAGCAACAGGAGACAAACTTGAGAGCAGAACCACGAATTGGTAACCAGAGTCAGGCCAGCTCAGGATACCAAGAAGTCAAGCTGGGGAGCAGAGGCATGGTCCAAGCAAGGTGGATTCCAATTGCGTGAACAACTTCCTGTTCCTATGCTGGGTTTATAGAAGCTGTGAACCGGTCAAGACCTACAGCATTCTGGAGTAAGAGGGAGTGAGCCTCCCAGCTGAGATGGACAGACTTTGGCTAGCAGGCATTGTACTGGCACCCTAAAAAAAAAGAAATGTGTAGACAGTGCTTTAAAATGGAGTCCACCCTGGTCCCTAGGCTCCAGAGCCTGAGCTCCAGCTCAAGTTGCAACTCTGAAGTGCTGTCTACACAGTTACTTTTAGAGTGCTAGTATGAGCCCTGCTAACCTTAGTCTGTTGACCAAGCCTGAGACATACCTACAGTCACTCAGTGATAGAACTAGGCTAGAAATAGGCCTCCTGACTTCTAGTGTGATGTATTTCCATGAGCTGAATTTTAGCAGCAGTGTTCTGAGGCAGGGGTGTGTGTGTGTATGTGGTAAACTAGTTCCAGGGACAACAACAGACCCATGTTCTTGGTTTTGAGGCTCAGTATATTATTAGCTCTTAATCAGACTTCATGCTAGACTCTTTGCAAGACACTCTAGTTAAGGAAGACGCAAGTAGTTGAAGTCTTAAAAAATTCTTTTGTTTTCTACCACATGGGAAGAAATTCTCTCTATTTAAAATAGGGAATGTCACTGAATCAGGTAGAAACAACATATAGTGGATATACTTTGGAAACTGATTGTACCTGCAAGTCTTATTAACAGAGATCAACAGAGAATTAACAGAGACTCCACAGGCTGCTAGAATGCAATGTTTGAGAGAGATTGGTTTCTTCAGTACTAAGACAACTTACATGTAAATAGTCTTCTGTATGACACTATAATTCAGTCCTTGGATTTCTTCCATGACTGTTTGAACAGGATACACATTTGTTATATACTGAGAAACAGATAATGTCAATCTAACCTATAGTAAATGTGTGTGGACAGTCGGTTCCTGTTCAATTACTTTTTATGGGGAAAAAACAGCAGGAATATTCTTTATTTTCTGACATGTTGCTGTTTAGTTTCTTGATTGTCTTCTCACACCAGTTCTACATTTGGAGTAATTTGACTCCAGATGAGTTACTCCTGATTTACACAAACATAAACCAGAGGAGAAAGAGGCCCCTTCACAGCAATGAAATTCTTTTTCTTTTGAGAGAAATCATGTGCAAATCTTTCCCCAAAATTTTACAAAATGAACTTGTCTTTTCAGTAGACATTGCCCACGGAATAATTTACTAGTGAATTTTTTTGTTTTGCAGGTTTTATCGGGGTATTTGGAAACTTGAAGGGAGAGAGAGTCTGAACAGAACACAACTGGGATTCACAACTGAGGAAGTGGAATCTTTAGTAATCAGGAGAAAACGGTACTCACCGATTCTCAGGTTTTTTTACTTATCTGTTTTTTTTATTCAAGTACAAGCTTTGGATTTTTGTCCTTGTAACTTACCAGTAATTAATAATATGATTCATTTAAGCAATGCTTTCCTTTCATATCTTGTGATGCGTACAGACTTAACTGAGATCTTGTTGCAAGTTAAGAAAATGTTCAGTCCATTTTTTCTCCAAGCATTCTCATGGTATGCTCATTAGGGAGGAACAAAATGTTAATATCACATATGTTGATAGGACAAAAGATTAGACTACAATTTCTGTAAAATCTGTGCTCTCATGATGAATATTCAAAGTAGTCCAAGCTCATTTTGGTGAAGAGATCGTACAACTACTTTCCCAGAACCATCTGTTTATGTTAACTCCTGGTTCCCATTTCAAAGGTGATCTTTACTGATAAGCTTCAGAACAGCACCTTAAGGTAAGATAAGCAAGTTAAGGGGGACAGTAATTAGGAAATGGATCTCTTGACTAATAGAAGTCTACAGCTTTGGAGATGGTGTCTTGATATTTCACTTACCTCTATTAGAAGCAATTGTTACTGGCAACTTTCAATGATTTGCAAGTTGTCAGTTACAATTTGTAACACTTTTTTTCCTCATAGAATAGACTTCCCAGAAATGGATTAAACATATTGATTCTTTCTCTTAGGTATCTGGAATGAGTTTAGAATATGCTACTTGTGCATTTATAATTTTATTTATCTCTGGGTTGCAACTTCTTAGAAGCCATGAAGCCGAAGAAATATGGCAAAACATAAATAATACCAGTGACCTTTAAGATCAGCGCTTGAAGAGATATTGTAGAGCTGTGCTTTTTAAAGGTGCTTCTCTTCCAGATGCTTTATTAATATTTTCTAATAAGATACTTCTGCTATAAAATCATCATTTATTGTGACTGAATCTATAGTATAATTAAACCATTTAATACTGCCATGCTACTGTACTACTGTT
Source organism: Dermatemys mawii (assembly GCA_007922305.1). Classification (NCBI taxonomy): domain Eukaryota; kingdom Metazoa; phylum Chordata; order Testudines; family Dermatemydidae; genus Dermatemys; species Dermatemys mawii. Next base: position 3,838,221 of record ML677445.1, on the reverse strand, counting down.
AGCTACTATGTATAGTTAAGTTTCTGCTTACAAAGAATATTTTGGATTTAATATTTAAATATGTTGAGTTCTGACTTCATTACATTGCTCTAATTTTATAATTTTCAAAAGTTTGGAGTTAAGTAGAAAGTTGCTGTCAGAAACACATGGAAGAAAAAAATAACATGAGAAACCATAGAAACAAGTGTGCTAGGAAATAGAAATCACAGACACACTCACCTCAATTTATTTTTGTTTCCTTTTTTGGTAATGAACATTTTGTTAAAAATTAAAGTAACTAGTGCTCTGTAGTACACAAAAATAAACACTGAGAATAAACACTAGACGTGGGCCAAAACAAAAACCTTTTCATCAACTGCCTCCCACCATCTTGAGTGCTTCAAAAAAGGAACAGAAGCCAAATTAAAACCCTCCGCTTACAAGGTTTTGCAAAATTCAAACCCAATCTCTTCTTCCTTCCTCTGTTACTTGTTCTGTAGCCCACATAGACATGGACTATGTATGTATTTAACATTTAAAATATACAGAGCAAGTGAACCAGAATTAAAAAGAAGGGCCATATCGTGGTTCAGTCTTGTCTGGCCATCCCAGGACATAAGGGTAAAGTACTTCTCATGCACTTATGCAGCCTCCTTGTATCACTGCTGCAGGCACCAGGGAAAGCAGGGATTGTGTGACCAATATTCCCCCTTTTACAGCCATGCAGGTGGGCAAAGAGGGGGTGGAGAGGCGCAGTGGAACGCTGAGCTGAAGCAGAGGTAGACAATGATACGATACTGACCAGGGCACCAGCAGACTACTACCCCCTTTAGAAGAAGGGAGCAGGGAAGGAATTGTGTATCTTTACATCACAGTTCCTTCTCAGGACTCCTTCAGGAGAGACACAGCAGTATGTGCCCAGGCTACAGAGAGGGGATGAAATCCTGGCCCCATTGAAGACTGTGGGAGTTTTGCCATTGCCTTCAACAGAGCTGGGGATCTACTCAAAGCATCTGCATCTGTGCTTATGCCAAGTACTCTGTGTTTAACCCATATTTCTGACCCTATATATATATTGGACACTCATTTTTAGTACACCTGGGATTACCAGGAAAAATGCTTGTGTGAAATTTTTTATTTTAAAAAATTGTTTTCCTCCAACTTCTAATAGATCTGAAATAAATATTTTCCACTTCCTTTCAAAAGGACATGCAAATAGTTTTACTTTCATTTCAGTATCTTGAAATGAAAAGAGCATTTTTGTTTAATTTTGACTTAATCTTTTCATTCTGGTATTTTCTTTCACTTTTGTACTATTTTCCAACTTCTTTGAATTGGAAAACAGAATAAAACTGGACAAATTGTGATTGTCCCCATTTTCTCATACTTTTTTTTTTATTTATAAAAACACACTTTTCTCTGTTTTTCAATTGAATAAAGGGAAAGAAAGTAATATATTTTCCCACCTTTCTCTTCCTTTTTTTCAAGTCCAAAAATGGAAATGTTTTGGACTTTTTCAAAATGAAACTTTTTTGTTTTGTTTCAAAACCTTGATTCAAAATGAAGGACTATTGTTTTTTTTTTTTAAGAAAAGGTAACTGAACGTGACACTTTCCACTGGATAATGTCAATTTCAATGAAAGTGTGTTTTCCAGCTGGGAACTTGTCACAAGTACTACTAGTGATCTGTATGTTTGAGGAGGTTCATGTTTGGCATTCATTCTGTAACATGAAAGATATATGTTGCATTTCAAAAGTGTACTGCTGTGGTGGTGTGATAGTATAGGCGTACATGTTGTGTAAGTCTCAGAGGTTTGGGTCCTACAAAAGAGAGGGATTTGATCTTATGGTTAAGGCACTGGATTGGGTCTCAGGAGATCCAGGTTCAGTTTGTAGCTCTGCTACAGACTTCATCTGTGACCTTGAATAAGTCATTTAATCTCTCAATGCCTCAGATTCCTACATGTAAAATAGTGGTGATAGGAAAATATTATCTTAAAAGGGTGTTACAGATATAAAGTAATAAATATCTGAGAGGCATTCCGATACGACAGTGATGACACCATGCCTGGTTTTTTTCACTGTCTAAAAATACACAATAGAATACATCTTGTGGAGTTCAGTATAAATCAATATCCTGCTATAGTTTGTTTTTCATATCAATTACTTTAAACCTTATTATCATGTAGGCAAATAGTTTTCTCATAATTGTATATATTTTTCCACTTTTCCTCTTTTCCTTTTTATAAAGTTTATTTTCAGAAAAAAATATGGTAAATTGGACATTACAATAATGACTGGAAGTTGAAGAATTACACTTAAAAGATACAAAATACAATGAAGTATGGAGAACCAATGCAAGGTTGCTTAGATGCATAATACAAAGAATTTGAATACACAAAGAATTTGAATATTCTGTGCAGATCAGATTTAGTACTGTGGTTTTGGTAAGTGAACTAGTTTTCATGGTTAGGGTTTATGTTGTGTGGTGTTTGTTTTTTGTTTTTGTTTTTTGCACAGGGATTTGTGGTAATGACATACTTAAATCAAAGTTCTGCAACTCACATGAATTAGGTTTCATTTTCTTTAGCTCTGGGTATGTATTTAGGCAATGAGAACATCCAGAGTTACATTAGATCCCATTTTGTCCATGGAGATCCATTCATTTTTTCCAGTCCATGTAAAATGGATTGACAGGAACCTGATTTGCCCATCTGGTGTTAGGGAAGCATGTACATGCAGTTCCTTCCAAAAGTCACTCCCAAGAGCTTGAGGGATGGACTCTGACCTGAGGAGAAGAAGAAGTTTGGTGACCATGGCAGTGCTGTGTGAAAGGATGTTTTTCCCCCCGTGAAGAGCGCAGTTTCAGCTTCTGAAGCCATGGAGCCATTGCACACTTCTCAGCTCTATCCACCCTGTACTGCAGATACACTGAGGACAGGATTTAGTTCAAAATTAGGGTTGCTGTGTTAAGAAAAAAAAATCTGCAGCTCATGAGTCATAATCTTTTTAGAGAGTAAAAGGTGACAATTTCTTTCCCCTCTCTATTTACAATAGATCATTATGGTATCAGCGAATCCAATGACCAGCAGTCATGACAGTGGTGTTATCTGCTGAGTCAATGCTTAACTTCTATATCTCCTTAGATATACATACATAATGGCTATTAGCTTTTTTAATCAAACTATATTTTAAGATGTTCCAAAATGTGGCAATGTGAAAGTTTGAGAGCCACTGTTATCCTGTGGATCAGTAATCTGAGCCTCAAGAACATATTTACACATTGAGCCAAAACTGTTCAGGAAGGAACCACTGTAAATCATCCAGTGAGTAGTGTAGTCATACCCCAAGCCTCCATATTTCTTGGTAATAGGCAGGAATGTAGGTGACAGTTCCATATACCCTGAGAAAACTGCTCTTTTGTATTTCAGCCTAGACACTGGAAGCAAGAAATAAAGAAACCTCATCAGCAAACCTTTCCCTTGGGGGATTTCCAACTGAGCTGTACAGATCAGATAGTTATAGCTGAGATTCATCATCTGAATTTTCAGGCACTTACCTGAACCAAATCTTTTAAGGATAACTCATCACTAGTTTAAACATATTTGATGGCACTTGTATGTAAGTGTGATCATCTGAAAAGTGATCCTTGGTAAAAGTTGCATTCTGGAATACCACACTTACTGTATCTCAGGGATTTCTACATCAAATTTGCTGAGTTTACAAGTAAAAAAATATAATTGATTGAAAATTAAGATGTGACTTTTTTTTTCACCACTATCTCTGTCTCCACTGGTATGTGTTATAGGCGTAATTAAAATGACACTAAAATATGTATCTCCACAAAGTGCTGCCCACCATGTGTTTTAGTCACTTGTCAGTGGCAAACCACTGATTAAGGTTATTCAAACCGAAGTTCAAACAAGAATTAATTTAGGGAAGTTTTATGGCCTGTGTTATACAGGAGGTCAGACTAGATGATCATCATTGTCCCTTCTGACTTGATGATCTATGAAAAGTGAGACAATTAAAGTATTGTAGCTCTTAATTTGTCCCTTAATAGCCCACCCTAATATCACAGGACACTATGTGCTGCCTCTGTTGTAAGCAGTATTTAGGTTCCAAGGAAGGAAAGAAACCGAACTTTGTCAGGCCTCTTGCTTTTTGTGCTTTTACTGAGAGACTTTGAGTTTAAGGACATATCTTGACATTTCCCCATTCTTTGTCGAATGGTGTAAGAGCTTTGGAGTTTATTTAAACTGGAGCATTTGTTTAATGCTTGTAAGACCATTTTGATAATTTAAAGTATATGCTGATGTAGCGTTTCTACCAGGAATCAGTAAATCTCTTTTTACAGTAAATGTGAAATCCTACAGTTCTGACTAACTCAATAAATTCTGACTAACTGCCTTTTCTTTCCCTTGATAACTCACTCTGTTTATTCCCAAGGTGACCTAGTAATTCAGCTTAGCTCCCCTCACTCTCTTGAGCATTTAGGTTGACTTGCAGAGAAGATCTAGACCAATGCCTCTACCTTTGTGCAATACAAAGTTGCACGTTAATGACATCTCCATGATCGCTGGAACAAAAATGCTATTCTTCATGAAAATTACAACCACACATCATGCTTTAAAAAAATCCTACAACCCTGATAAAAACAAACTCTGGAAGCCTCTGATTATGGGGGAAGATAAAGAAGATACAATAATGCATTTCCCAGAATGACAGCTAGTGATATCTGCAAACGGCCTTCACTAGAAGAAAGAAAGCACACTGCTCCAATCAATACACTGATAGTCTGTAATGTAAAGATTAAGATCAGAATATTTAAAAATTTAATACTTGGCCTCTTCATATAGCACTTTGGAAGTCAATATCTTTAGAAACTTGGTCCATTTCTCTGCTTTGAAAGCATTATATATTTAAAGCTGCTAAATAATTCATCCAGTCCATGCGATTAAATATGTAAAAAGTAAGTCCATCCATTATCTTCTGCAGCTGCTGCCTGGATATTAGTTTTTCTAACGGCTTAGTATTCTTTCTTCCTATGCTTAATTGAGACTTAAATGGATACATTAAAGGAAGAGAGCGTAAGCTCCGCCCATCTACTAAAATCAAAAGGATGCTTACAGTTCCTCAGAGGATACTGCATATGCAAATATACACACACCTCTCCAATATTTATATTTAATACCCCCTTTAAAATGAAATCATTTCAGCATCAAAAGTTATTTTGATTTAATGGGGGGAAGCCAGCATTATGATTTACTGTGTTCATCTTTACTGTCACTTCCACAGTATTGAAATGTGCATACTATGAGCTGTTAGGAATACAGAGCTGTACCCTGCTTGATTTGCATAATTAAAGTTAACGAGACTACTCCTGTGACTAAGGCAAGCAGGGTTTGTCCAAAATGTATATACTTGAAGGGCAGCAGTCTTGACTTCTTATTGGTTTGTAAAACACCTCGCCTACCTTAGGTGTTGCTAAAAGTGATAAAATATTACGAATATATTATTTTAAAAACTCATTTCCTGTGCTTGTCTCCTATCTATTCTCTTCTTAGAAGTCTCATAAAATTGAACTACTTTAAGAAAGTACTTTAAAAAAAATTAAGTTTGTAAGTTCCAAATTAATTTTCAGGATAGAAGTTCAGCCTGGAAATTAAAAAGATATTTAAATGTAAATACATTGACATTTGAAATAAAATGTGTGTGGCTGGAAAATCAGGTCTCCCTTCACTCACCTGCCACTTTCACAGTTCTCTGTTTCCTTTTGCAACAGCTGAGGCTTCATCACCACATAAAACAGTAAAGAGAAATCATCCAGGGAAAATGCTCCCTCTGCTCTTCTAGTTCGTTGCAATCTCAGGTCGCCACAGGAGGGGAGGAAATGCATTTCAGATTGCTTGTGCTAAAGTAAAAATATTCAAACTAGATAAGAAAAAAATGCTTTTAAAATTTTGTCCATAAAAAAGCACTTTTTTTACACAAAATGTAAGAAAAATGTTCCAATTTTTGATCAGCTATAATAATGCATGTGTAACTTTTGTCCATGGTATATAGAGCTGCATTATGCCTTGACTACACAGCCCTGCATTTGGGAGTAAGCCACCATGCAGCAAGAACCACAGTGAGGATGCTTAGTGCCTGCTTCGCTGTATGAGAGATGTAGCCCTAATTTACTCCATCCAGTTTTGGGGGAGTTTAGTGCTGCTGCATGTCCTAGCTATTTGTCTTCCTTGGCATGGGATGAGCTCACAGGCTGCCTGATGTTTTATTAGCATCAATTCTTGCTCCTCTTGAAGTCATGGGAGTTCTGCCATTAGCTTCAATGGAACCTGGGATTGGCTCTTGTCAATTTTTGTTGTGAAATGTTTTCGGAAGAATAGCTTTCTCCCTTTACCTGTTAAGCAGTTCATTTTTGGCGCATAGTATGCACTGTATTATTTTGCTTCTTTTGAAATCAGTGGCTCATATGGGCTTGGTGGACCACAAGGAAAGAGTGATTTCCAAGCACAGGAAACCTGCTCCAAGAAAATCTGACTGCCAGCTCTTTCAGACAAGGAGATTGTTGTCTCGTATGAGTCAGCCAAGTTTATTTGCTGCAGTATTACATAGGGAAAGAGGAGTTCTCTCTAGTAGTCCTGATTAGAAACATTGAGCGCTTTATAGGTCAAGCCACATGGCTTCAGCTTCACCTGGAAACCATTGGGTAGCTAAGGAAACTATATCATAGAGCACAGGCATGATGTGCCCCAATGGAAAATACTACTTTGTAAACCAGCAGACACATTCACTCCATGCTAGATGTAATTTCTGAATGTTTTTTAAGGCCATGAAGAGCACATTGCAATAATGCAATGATCAGGTCATGCTTGTGCAGAATGCTGCAGTAAATCTGTGTTGAGGGTATGCTTATGCAGAGGCTATTACAGTAATGCAATACTGAGATGAGAAAGGCTTGGATAATTGGGGTGAAGTCACCATCCCGAAGAAAAGGGTGCAGACTTTTTTATGAACAGGTGTTACAAAACATTAGTAGCAAGCATTTATCCCTGAATATTCAGAAACAGTTGACCCTTAGTGACGAATGGTGGACTATACTCCCTTTTGTTATGAGTTTTGATAAAATTGACTCCATTTCTTCCCCCCTTCTGAACAGAATTATCTCATTTTTACCTAGGATGAGTCCCAGCCAGCCCTTGTCCGTGGTCCACTCTCTGATAAACACAATATAAATCACTGTCAGTTTCTTAAGAGAAGGAAATATAAAGCAGGGTGACATCGGAATCCCATTGCTATATATAATGGGACAACTGTGGCAATTAAAATGATCCAGACAAGGATTTGACTGCACCCGTTGTAACAATGATCATGTACACATGTCCAATTATTTTACGTAAATGTGATAAGCCACAAATGTAAACTCAGCGCTCACTGATGTCTTACAGTAGCTAGTCTTTATAGTAATGATGCCTCAGACAAGGATTATGTGGCCACCACACAAAACAAGAAAGGATTTTAAATATTGTGTAATTGATTAATTGGTCTTGTTTTCTTCCCTTGAGAGAGTTATACTCCCACAAGCTTCTTCAATATATCTCCTTATTTATAAGCTGTGCTGATCCAATCAGGAAACACAAAAATACCATGTGATTTATGGAACCAATCACAGCTAGCCAACACAGCTTCAATTTTGAACATTGAATACTAATAGTGAACCGTTTATGATCAATCCACCCAAAAAATCAGGTGATTTAGTTTAACAAATAGTTTTGGGGAAATCGTGATCTGTTCAATCATTCCACATGCATAAAATGAGGCTAAATTCATTGAGTAAGTTCTCCACTATGAATTATTTGCTCAACTGTAATAAACAATAGATTAATCCCCTCTTTCACTAGTCATAGCTCACTTCTAGATTTGTCTCTTGTACGTATTTTACATAATCTCCTCTCAGGAGTTACATTTGCTCCCCTTTGGGAGCTGTGAATTAGGGCTACACAGAGACATGAATGTATTGCTAAATAGCTTGAAAATTCCCATCTTCTCATCACTGCTATTGCTGCAAATGCCTTTTCCCCTTTGTGTTTGCTAAATAGGTTTTATTTAATAACCTACAGAGTAATGAGATGGAAATGCTTGCTGGACTAGAAGACAGAATGCTAGGAGGAGAGGTCTGCTTTGTCCTTCAAAATCAAGCTGCAATAGGATCTGACTCATTCTGCAACTATGGCATGCATTTTAAATCAATTACTAAGAATGAAATATGATCATAGTTCTGTGCCATCACAAAGAACATTCACCTCTGACCTTTCCAGACCAGATGCAACAGTCACATATCATACGACTAATGTGTAACCAATTGTCTGAAACCTGTTCTGTTCCTTTAAGATGCCCCCGTTCACCCTCCCCAGAGTTACTTCTTATTTCTTCAGACTCTCAGTCAAGCTTTATTTGTTTTTACTTCTTTTTTCATCCAGTGATATGCTGCCAATATTTTAACATGGGACTCCCTCAAAATACATACATACATAAAAATAAAATACATTCTGCTTTAGCATTTTGCTCTACCTTCCATCACAAATAATCACTCACTATTTTCCCTCCCATCACAGCTGCTCTATCTCCCCCTCCACTGGAACAGTTTTGAAAATCCAGGCCTTAAACTAATCTGTGCCTCAGTTTCTCTATTCATAGAGCCAAAGAATATAAAGGCACAAGGGACTATTATATCACCCAGTCTAATCGCCTAGTTAAAACAGACCATATCCTTCATCCAATTAATCCTATATTAATCCCATTAATTTGCCCATCTGTAAAATAATGACTGCCTGCATCACAGGGGTACTGAGGCATACTTTTAAAGCATTTTGAAATCTTCTAATTGATCGTGCTAGAGAAGTGTAAAGTATAATTATTATTTCAACCAAGAAGATTACAAGATTAGCAAACAAACTAATGATATCTGTTTGGTGACTGAGGCATTTTTGATATTAGAATTATATGAACTAATTATTCAACTGTTTTCAAATTAATTATACACAAACCTTAATTGGTTCTAATCAGAAGTGAGCAAAAGGGCAGTTTAAAAAAAGTCATGCTACCTCAATAGGCATTATTAATATTTTTTTATCTATGCACAACTTGGATATATCAGTACTGTATATCTTAATGCACACACTGATACAAATTATATTCCTGCATGAGTTCATTTTCTTTTTAAATCATAAATCTGTATCAGAACCTGAAATTCCTGTGTTTTGTCTGAACATAGACATTGCCATCCCAGATCAGACCAGTGCTCCAACTAGACAGTTATCCCCTCTCCAAGAGTAGTCAGAATTAGATGCTTGAAAAAGAGAGTTGCAAAGAAAAAAATAACTTCCTCACAGCATTGGTGGATTTCTTCCCAACCACCAGCAGCTAGTGGGGTTTACATCCCATATGAGTTTGTTTTAGTCTATCTGATATGACTGTAGGTGTTCTCATTTTCTGTGTAAATGTCTAATCTTTTTTTTTTTTTGATTTTACTAAATAATTGGTCAGCTCAGTTCTAGTTCTGAACTGTGTGTGGGTTTCATTCTGATAAACATCTAAAAGGGTAGCCACAAGTTGTCAGGGTCTTTGACGATCTCCTTTTCGTATGTCCCAGCTCCTTTCCTCACTACAAAACCCATTTTCCTTCCACAAGCATTAGCCCCCTGCATCCTTCAGCTGCTTTTTGGCATAATGTTCTGCATATGATGCCGCTTACCTAATGTAGTAGATTCTCATTCCTAGAAGACTCAGTGGTACTTCTGGGAGTACCTTTACACTATGAGAGAATTAGCATTTCCAGCACTGTAATGACATCCTTGGCAATGAGATTTTCTGGGAATATTTTATCTGCAATTTACTGAGCACCACCCTTGAGGGAAAACACAAGACCAGATCCTCAGCTAGTATAACTCAGCCAAGCTCCATTGGCTTTTAATGGAGGCATGTTGATTTACACCAGCTGAGGAACAGGCCCCCAATCTCTGCCCCAAGTGACTTCCATTCTAACCCAAACAAACAAATCACAGTATGGTGTGAACAGGGCAACACTACAATGAGGCAAGTGGTGTTGTGGGTTGCAGAATACTCATCCAATACAGTGGAGGCCTTAGACATACATCCAGGTGTTCCACGACTCAGTCAGGAGGTGGAGATGAGAGGACTGGGCAGAGGGCCACTCTCACCCCCAAAAAAGAAGCATGGCCATCCTGACCCTGTCTAGAGGTGGGGGTAGGGGTTGTCATTATTTATTTATTCATAGTGCTTAGGAGTTCCATCCCGTACCAGGATCCCTTTGTGTTAGGTACTGTACAAACACAACAAAAAGGTGATCCCTGCCCCAAATAGCTTATAGAGTCCTTCCATGACTGGAGATGCTAGACAGGGATGCATGCAAAAATGTGATGCACTTAATTGTATTTGGTAGGGTAATAGGTCTCAGGAGCTCAGGTTTTGATATACATGACCTATCAGCTGGCCTGTAAATAAGACATGCAGTTATTTACAGGCCAGCTGATAGTAACATGTAACAACAGTTACATGCAGAGTAGAGCAGGTAAAATTATAATGTTTAGTGAAGCTAGCCATTTCTACTGTTTGTATATAATTCACAAGTTAATCCTGACTTCTCTGCCAAATACTTGGCAAGTATTTTATGCAAACAATGTTCAGCCTCTGGTCCTATGACTCTTTGCTATTCATTGTTTTTGATTGGTCGCTTAAGTCACGTGACGTTGTCTCTGCTCCCTTGTCTGGAAGGCTGATCTTATTATTTTTAATCTGGAGTACAGAAAGTAGTGACTTACTAAGAACACAGTTCTGGTAAAATTTCCAGACCAATAATCATCTGTGCTAAAATTTGCCACACTTTCAGGATTTGCACACATTTTTATGAATAAATTGGTAACAATCTGAACAACTGAAAACAGCATATTATATAGTCATATGATATATATTGTCACTAGTAGAACAAATTCACCATTTTTATTCATATGAAATGTGCTATCTCTTTTGTGATTATCACACTGAAGTGCATATGTGCAACAAACATCTTGCAACAGAGGATCCTCCCTTGGAAAGAGGAATCTTTTCAAGCAGACTTTACTCCAGAATAAGAATAAAGTGAAAATATTTTAGGATAAGGTTCCAATAAATCAGCTGAGTGCCTTGGAAATTTTTTATCTGATTGGCTGCAACCTTTTCAATATTGGAACATGATTTTCTTATGATCTTGCTGAGCCTCTCATATAAAAATTCTAGGCTGTCAAATAAGTGAAATGAAACTGTTAAATATTATTGGCTTCATTTTACAGGAATTTAGGATAGCAAAGTAATACTTGTCAAGTATGTGCACTGAGAATAATAATAGTACCTGCCTTCTTAAGTAGGTTCCATAACTGGATAATACCCATCCAGGGAATAAAAAGCAAAGCTATCCTCCCCAGGAAGTGGGCAAGAGAATTTTGTCCGTCCTTTCTTAAAGTTAAAAAGCTTCCCTTTAATATCTTAAAAAAAGGCTCATCTTTTGCTTTCTGCCATTTATACCAGTGGCACAGACCTAGGAAACTTTAACTGGGTTTTTGGATCTGTTTCAGATTTCTTTCAAAGCTAGTTCAGGATCACAATTCACTATAAAGAAAAGTAAAAAATGCAAGGAGGTAATCCTTTTTTCCTCATTCTCTTGTTCTCTTCTTCACTTATCCTTCCTCAACCTTGCATGCCTATGGCCGTAGCATTTAAGAGAAGTTCTGTTTTCAGCAAGTTGATTATGAGGACATGTACCCTATATTCATAGAGGCATACAGATGTGCTCTTGTTGGACATATGCTGTATATCCTGAGGCACTCCAGGAGTCCCAGTGATACCCCAGTTATATTTATTCTTTTTTAAAATGCAAAAAAAAAATTAATTTCCACCTTTAAAATATTTTTATACCATTGTTGTCACAGGGATTTGAAAGTTCACATTAGTTGATATCCTGTACCCTCTTCTGTGTTACTGAGTAACTGTCTTAAGAATACCATTTTCTGAAATGTTTGATATGGGTTTTTCAAACAGCCATAATTTTAATTTTGGCAAATGACTTCAAGGAGAAACCTGCATTAACTCTACAAAATAATGAAAAAAAAAATACTCTGCTGAAAGCCTGATATGTATAGCACTGTCTCCACCCACAGTTCAAGCGTGTAGCGCATACAACATAGGAGGCAATTACATTTCCAGAGTGAAAGCTAGTGTTATTTTGAGAGCACATACCCTGTCTTTCTCTCTGCAGGTTTTCTCAATAACAAAAAGTAACTGGAGATTTAATATAGAGTGTTAGCCTGAGAGTATGTTTTAGAAATACAACCTGATTTTTAAATTTTTTTTTACACATTCGTGTCTTATACAAAACTGGCAGATTTCTGTCAGTGGCTTCAAAGCAGATTGACAGAGGGAGTTTGCTCACCTTTTAATTTCCAGACATACGTGTATATATCTAGCACAGCTCTTTTAGCAATGACCTAAAATTGTCCTTCTCCAGACTTGCTCAATTTTCTTCACATGCCATTACTGAGCTGGCTGTGTAAAGCACAGGGAGTCTGATGGTATCATCTGGAGTGCAGACCACGCAATGGAAGGGCAGATGGTGCACTATCCCAGTATGATAATATTACCTCTCCTCTTACTTCCTCCAGGAAAAATCCAAGCCTGTTAACTGAAGATTTGTAGTATAATATGCTGAAATAAACTGCCCTGTAGAGATACCCAGATATGCAGGCAAGGATCCATTCTAGTGCTGAATTAAGCCTAGGAGGGTTCTGCAGAGAAGCAGCATGGCATTGAGGGAATGCATTCTGGTACATATATATATAATAGGCCAGATCTTGGCCCGTACTACAGCCCCTACTACAGCCCCTATATGCCATTCCAGGCAAAGAAATGTAGCCAGCTACCTGGGGACTCCTCCTGTGAAGAAACAATTCCCAAGTGTAGTAGAGTCATCCTAGTGTTTCTGCGGCAGTACATCTCTCCTGGACTTTGGCACCGGAGGTGTTTATGTCACCTCCCAGAATGGAAGAGGAAGAGGCACACGCTACCTGGTTGTCTCCCAAGGGAAAGAAACAGCACAGTACAGAACAATGAGGAATGTCAGAACACTGCTGTTGATGTCCCAGATGAGGAAATCATTGCTAGTACTTGTAGGCAGATAAAAGAAAGAACCTCTTACTTTGTGGACCTTTGCAGCAAGCTATAGCCACTTTGTTGTTAAAGACAACTTGTTGAGGCAAAACATTATCATAGGCATGGGAAGGGTTGTCTGCTGCTCATCTGAAAGAACACGTGCAAAATCTTGAGGATATTATAGCCTCTTAGAAAAGTTGTTTTGCTGTTTCAAAGATGATTATAATTATTATTGTTTAGATTCTATATTATAGTAGCACCGAGAAGCGCTATTCATAGACCAATGTGCTAGATGCTGTGCAAACAGACTACCAAAAAAGACAGTATCTGCCCCAAAAGAGCTTACAATTGAAGTATAAGATGAAACAACAGATGGATAAAGACAGACAGAGAAGCACAGGGAAACAATGAGGCAATATTATTCAGTATGATAGCAGTGAATATCTTACACCAGTTGCCTAACTAGGGGCTTGGTTACACTGGCACTTTATAGTGCTATAAAGCTGCCAGGAGCACTATAACCTACTACCCATCCAGACTGGCGAGGCATATAGAGCGCTATAAGTCCATGGTTATACCAGTCCTGGTAATCCTCCTTGCCAGAGGATTAACAGCTGTAGCGTATTGGATGCTATGCGTTAGCTCCAGTGTAAACAGGTAGTAACAATACAGCACTTTGAGTGATCTCTGGAAAGGCCCCTAAGCAATTTAAGCCAATTAACCTCTCTTCCCTTTGTTTTGAACTCGGCTGGAGGAATGCAGAAGTATGTTTTCAGAGCTTATCTGTAACTCTAATTTGCAACAATGCAAATGTTTACCGTGTGAACGAGTGAGTAGCAGAAGGTTATTAGGCTTTGCATTTCAAAGACAGTTTGCTGACACACTCTCAGCACGCCAAAAATCCACCCGCTCTCTCCCTCCACATACACACAACACACTCCTTCCACCCCCCTCGTTTGAAAAGCACATTGCACCCAGCTGAATGCTGGGATAGCTTCCCATAATGCACCACTCCCATGATACTGCAAGTGCCACAAATGCGGCCACGCCAGTGCGGTTGTGGCTGTGAGTGTGGACACATTGGAGCATTATCCCTGGAGCTGTATCTGAAGGCAGGTATAACCAAAACTGCTATAAAGCTGTAAGTGTAACCAAGCCTTAAGTATTGTGCTTAGCATCCCTTCTTTGGAGAAGAGGAGATGCCTTTACAGCTAAACCTCCTATGCATTTTATTTGTACAGTACAAAACACTCAGGGTGACATAAGTGGATTTGGGAGAGGGTAATGGATCTGTTTCTTCATTATATCCCTCTAGCAGCCTGAATACATCTTAAAGAGGATAGAAATCTATTTGCTTTAACATTAAGACCCCTTCACACTGCCAGAAGAATGTAAAGGGACTTAGATCTTGTGTACACGTAGAAGTTGCACCACTTTAACTACACAGGTATAGGTCAGCACTACAACCTCACTAGCCTGGACTCAATTTAATCAGTGTAAAAGTCCTTTTATCACTATAGTACAGAAAGTGGGAAAAGCTACACTGGTATAAGGCATACTGGTATCACTGCTTCACACTAGCGGCTGTATCAACATAACTGTATTGGTAAAAACATCACACCCCTAACTGACAGTTATACAAGTACAACTTTTAAGTATAGACAAGGCCTTTGTGTAAAGAAGAATCAGATCCAATATCTATCAGGAAGAACAGCCATACTTTTAGAGTAAAAAGGAACAAGATGTTGAAACAGTAATTAACTCTGATTTATTTTACAGTGTTAGCACTACTGTTGAGTACTGTATATTAGTAAGTGAGTGTCTATATATTGCCTACACTGGGAAATAGGGAGGAGAGGACAGAGAACATGGATTGGGCAAGTTTTTTTTTCCTGGGAACTCATTAATTTCTTCTTCCTTACTAGAGACTGGTATAAGTCATAAAGTTCATAGGTATTTGGATCTCGGATTTTGGTTCATGGCCTCACTCTTCTCTTCATGGTGCTTCTTTCTGATGCTTATATGGCATCCTTTAGCAAATTTCATCTATCTCAAATCAGTGATAGTAACAGGCCTCGGTTCTGGATTCTCACTTATTTTAATTAGACTTAAAAAGAGAGGTTGACTTGATGCTCGGTTCCCTGGATTTCTCCCAAGCTCTTCCAGGATATTTTCTATTCAAACTGCTTTCATCAGTTGCAAGAAAATTAAAATCAGGGAGCTGGCTGTCCAAGTTTATTATATGTATCAGATCTCAATAAATTGTTTTGAATACCTGACAGGTTTAGTATATTGAGTTTCATCTCTTACTTTATAAATCCCATAACCATCTGACATGGAAAACAAGAAGTCTGTGATGAACATGAAATGTGCACCTGTACTTTGACTTTGCTCCCATTTCAACTAGGATAATACTAATACCAATACTTAGCTCTTAGATAGCGCTTTTCATCTCAAAGTAGTTTACAAAGGTGTACATCATCATCTCCGTTTTACAGATGGGGAAACTGAAACAAGGAGATGTGAAGGGACTTGCCCGAGGTCACACAGAAGGTCAGTCTCCTTCTTGGCATATGCACAATGTGCCTTAAGGGGCATGTGACCAGGATTCATCACTGAATTTGGTGTGCTGGTGGTAGGGTGTCCAGACAGTCAGTGTGAAAAATTGAGATGAGGTGGGGGTTTCTAGGAGCCTATGTAAGAAAGAGACCTCAAAATTGGGACTGTCCCTATAAAATCAGGACATCTGGTCACTCTAGCTGGTGGGGTCATTAGCTTCCCCAGTCCAGGTCAGGTACTGATGGGAAGTGTGATGTGAACACTGAAGCATGCTTCCCAGCAGGGCAGGAGCAAAGCCAGAGAACAATCTTAGATTTCCTAAGTCCTAGTTTAGTGACTATTCTGCCCCCTATCTTGGAAAACATGATCTCTCTGCAAACCATTCCTAAGTACGTGCAGTGAAATAATTGTAAGTCTGAATCCTTCCTGAACTGCGAGATGTTGCTTAGGGTATGAGCAAGGCTTGGCCATCCTGTCTGTTAGCATGGCTACCTTGTTGTGTTTCCGTAGCTAAGTCTTTCACAACGATAGAATGTTGGCCTGTCATGCAAAACACAACCTAGACAGCTAGTGGACTTTTTTCTTCTGGTCCCTACCCTTTGACTTGTCCAGCTTGGGTGGCCCTACCAGCAGTTAAAACTGTCACCAGCATAACATGGAAGCCTTCCCACTGCCTCAAAGTGCAGTCAGGGGAGAATGGAAACAATTAGTTATCTAATTACGCTTATTAGGTATACCAATAATTTGTGTCCCTACAATAGCATGGACTTGATAGCAGACATTAACCACACAACAGTTAATGGAAGAAGGAAATGTGAATCACTCAGTTATTTTCTGAATTGTGGCTACAAGCTATAGACTCAGTCCTAAATCTGGCTTGGCTAAGCACTGTGGAGAATTCCATCTATGAAGAAAAATAGCTGGGTAACATGGAACTTCTAGAACTGCTTCTGTGCAATCCCCTCTCTTGGTCACTGGTTCTTTGGGCAGGCTAGGTGCTGGAACAGCCCCTCCGTTACACCTCTCAAGCCTGAATCAAACCAAGCAATCCTCCGTCCTACCTCAGGATCTCATCCTATATCTGCACTGCAGATGCCTTATCTAATAAGTTGTATTTAGTGTAAGTGTATGGAAAAGGCGTTGTCTATCATTTTCATGTTTCACAATGGTCTCGAGTTCCAGATGATTAGACATTAGCGCTAGTGAACCCCCCACCCCCAATAAAAACAGGTGCCGTGGAAAACCGAGTGTGAAAATCATTTTCATGCAATTTGGCATGACTGATCGTGTGCACGTATTTGGGGAACAACTCTGCTGTGTTCAGAAATGAGAACCCGGTGACCAGCAAGTGCAAGGATGTGGGGATTTTACACAGAAAAATTGTTTGAAAATGTAGCTGTCTCCATAGGCTAATTAAGAGAGCAGCACATTTAGTGCTGCACGCAATTGTGATTTTAATTTACTATAGTGACTGCTGTATTAGAATGTTTCTGGAACACTGTCAGACAATGGTTATATTAGGCCTTGTCTATACTGGCAAGTTTCTATGCAGTAAAGCAGCTTTCTGCAGTGTAACTCCCGAGATGTTCACACTGCCAAGGCACTTAGTGCACAGAAACTACTCAGTTGCAGTGTTGCAAAAAACTCACCTTGACAAGAGTCATAAGCCTTAAATCGCAGAGGCTCCATCGCTGTATTGGCAGTGTAAACACATTACAGCACAGAGAGCAATCAGCTGACCTCCAGAAGTGTCCCATAATCCCTTAGATGCCCCCCTTTATTCATTGTTTGAACTTGGCTGTCCTGGAGATATGCATCGCTCCTCTTTCAAAGCTTTGTTTCTGACATTATGTGACACTGTGCCCACCCAGGAGGCACTGCAAACCCTTCCTAAAGCATCCTCTGGTCAGTTGTACAGTGGGATAACTACCACAATGCACTGCTCTCTTTGCCGTTGCAAGTGCTGCTAATAAGGATGCGCTCCGCCATCACAAGGAGCACAATGTAGACACGCAAGAGCAGTTTAATTCCAAGGCTTTAATAAAAGTGGTATAACTTGTTGCACAGAAATTTACCTGTGTAGACACATCCTGAGACTGTTTACCCACCCTGTACAGTGTGCTATGTATCTTGTCTGTGCTAGGGATTATATATATTTTTTGTATTCAGATCCATACGAGTTAGAAGCTTGTTTTGTAGTCTCGACATTTAAAAAAAACAAAAGCTTAAACATATCTTTGTAAAAGCAAATTGTTCCTGGGACCCTCAAAATTCAAGGGAAAAAAAGTGTCCCTTTATTTCCTTTCATTTATATCACAAGCTTATCTTTTGCTAGATCATCCTATAGAAGAGTGAGGAGTGTGGGGGCCTTTGTACCAGATTCTACAAATACGTATGATTATTTACTATTTGTAACTCCAGCTCCCCTGTGCCTGTGAGCTGCTCCTTAATATTGTCCAGGCTCCATTGCCATCCCTGAAGACTGTTCCCTTACACACCTGCACCATTTTTCTCTTCCAGATGTTCCTCTAGTTGTTCTTGCTATGTATTGATTGGAGCTCTCTATATAAAGCCTCACAGAGGAACATTTATTGTACATTACATTTCAAAATCTCTGATGTGCTGCAAGGGGGATTTATGTCAGTAAAATACAGACAGTCCACAACCAACCTCTCCTACGTGGCACATAGTGTGCTGCAAGGCAAGCAAAAGGATGGTGAGAACAGATTGCTATTCTGGTTTGGACAATACTGCCAAGCCTACAGCTTCAGAGGTCCTGGGGTCATAGGGCTCTCACTGCACCAGAGACATAGTGATATATCAGTGGGCTGTTTACTAATCAGACTGCAATCCTGCATGGTGGGGTGGGGACAGAGATGTTTTGTGCCAACAGAGATCTGTGGTGATAGCCTGAAGCCCCTTGGGAATCATAGTGTTTCCCCCTTTGTTGGCTGTGGGAGGACATCCTCTTTACCTCTCTTTCCCCTCAGTCCCTTTTTGATTTATCAGGAAAACCCCCTCCATTATATATCCCATAATTCCTTGCAGAAACACTTAGAGTTCTGGACACATTCTCTCTTGACACACTTCCCCCCATCCCCGTGGAATAGAACCTAGGAGAACAGTTTGGGGCAAGTAGAAGGGAGAAGTTAGCACATTCAATCCCGGCCCTTGCAGTGGAAGGTTGGCAAAGTGAAATGGGAATGGCTTTGCAGATCACCACAATCTTAGTTGAACTGGTCCTGACAGGTCAGGAGATGGAGGCAGCAATCTTTGTGTATCCAAATGGTGCTGGAAAGAACACATCATTCATTCAATTCACACAATCAGCAGTTTGAGGGGTCGAAACTGCAAGCAAGGGGTAGAGATCTTTGCCTTAACAAAGATAGTGATAAAGAGTCCTGTGGCACCTTAAAGACTAACTAAAGTATTAGAGCATAAGCTTTCGTGGGCTAATACCCATTTCATCGGATGCATGCAGTGGAAGAATCCAGGGGCAGGTATAAATAGGTAGGCAAGAGCCAGGTTAAAGATAACAGGGTGGGTCCAATGAGGCTGAACTAGCTGTTATCTCTAATCACGGAGAGTGAGGTGTTCCTCTAGCAGCTGAATTGGAGGTGTGAACAGAGAGAGAAGAGAAACTGCTCTTGTAGTTAGCTAGCCATTCAATATCTCTGTTCAGTCCCAAACTGATTGTGTCAAATTTGCAAATGAATTGCAACTCTGCAGTTTCTCTTTGCAGTCTGGTTTTAAAGTTTTAGTTTTTAAGTTTTTTAGCCCACGAAAGCTTATACTCTAATACTTTAGTTAGTCTTTAAGGTGCCACAGGACTCTTTGTCACTTCTGCAATTCCAGACTAACACGGCTACCCCTCTGATTCTTAACAAAGATAGTGTTTCCAAATTAAACACTAGACCTAATAACCTTATCCTTTTCTTGCTTAGTTTATTCAGTACATGGAGGTCTTAGAAAAATACAATATTATTTAATTTTGTGAGACAGCTGATTTTCCATTTGTGATATAAACAATAGGTTGAACCCTGTACTTTATGCTAAGAAGGACCGGTGTTGAGGAGGTGGGAAGTAAGGGTACCGTTTCCAAAAAAAAAAAAAAGAAAAAAGCAAGCAAATGTCATTCTAGGATGTATTAGCAGGAGTGTAGGAAACAAAACATGAGAGGTAATTCTTGCTCTATTCCATGCTGATTAGGCCTCAGCTCGAGTATTGCGTCCAGTTCTAGGCACCACATTTCAGGAAAGATGTTGAAAATTTGGAGAAAGTCCAGAGAAGAGCAACATAAATTATTAAAGGCCTAGAAAACATGAGCTCTGAGGAAAGATTTAAAAAAATGTGTTTGGTTTAGTTTGGAGAAGAGAAGACTGAGAAGGGATATAATAACAGTTTTCAAATACATAAAAGGTTGTTACGAGGAGGAGGGACAGGACCTTGTTAACCTCCGGGAATAGAACAACAAGCAATGGACTTAAATTGCAGTAAGGGCAGTTTAGGTTGGTCATTAGGAAAAGTTTCCTGTCAGAGGGGTTAAGCACTGGAATAATTGCCTAGGGAGGTTGAGGAATCTCTGCCATTGAAGATTTTTAAGAGCAGGTTAGGCAAACACCTGTCAGGAATGGTCTAGCTAATACTTGGTCCTGCCTTGAGTGCAGGGGACTGGACTAGATGACCTATCAAGGTCCCTTCCACTCCTATGTTTCTGTGAATCTGTGATTGATTCCAGTCAGTAGAGGTGATACTAAACTTCTGAGAATTATATTATTCAGTAATCACAGTTATCTGGTGCTGCAAAGAATGCCAGTGCCCACTTGTCTGCCAGAGACAATTTGTACACTTCCTCAGGCCATAAGCTGTTTAATAAATAACCTCTTCTGCCACATTGGACCTTTATTTATTAAAATGTTTGTCAAAATTTAAAGGGATCATTTTTGTTCTGCACGTAAGAATATTTGGGTATAAGACCTCACTAACGGAGTAGATTAATCAAATATAGTAGATAATATAGTCATAATGTCATGACTGATGGTATAGTCAGAATTTACTGAGTGTACATTTTAATGATATCAAGGGGAACTTTTTTTAATTAAAGTCAATAAGTGGCTAAAACTGCTTTCAGTGTTCTTTTGGAAAGTAAGTAGGGCAAATATTATTAGAAGCAAGTGTACATTAACAATATTTTTATAAACTAGAAGCTAACATACTGATGTTAAATTATGGAGTTATCAGGAAGATTTCAGCACTCACTTTCTAGGTTGTTATGTCACAACTACCATCACAGTGTGAAAGTACCTTACACATTTTAGAAAACAAAAATAGCATCTTTTGCTTCGGTTTCCCTTCATGGGAGAAGTAACTTGCATGTTTTGACTGTAGTATATTTTTAATTAAAGCAATCTTTGAATTATTGAAGGAATTATTGGAGAAATAAATTTTGTACTTAAGTCCTGGTTCAGCATTATATTACATTACTATGTGCCTACTTTTAAGTATGCAAGTAATCCCACCGAAGGGCCTTAATTCTGAAAGTGGAGAGGCTTGGTCACTTCTATCTCTTGTGGAAGTGAGTCCACTGTCTTGGTGCAGTTGTTGAGAAAGTTCTGTTTCCAGCACCCAGAGGCCTTCCTCTACTAGAGAGTAAAAAAACCTCATTGTTCCAATGGAGCATGTGCGGTTATTGTCATGGAGGGGAAGTAGCAAAAGGCCAAATCCATGGAAGGCCTTGAATTTTAAGACTGGAACCAGTACAGAGAGTGGAGCACTGAACTGATATGCTCACAGCAACTTCTGTTGCTCAGCAGGTAGTCGACTGCATTCAGTATCAGTTTGATCTAGTAAGGGGAAGGAAGAGTGAGTCAGGCCTGGAGAGAGAGAGAGTAGAAGCATATTCTTTAGAAAAGGACCTAGGGGTTATGGTGGACAAGAAGCTGGATATGAGTCAACAGTGTGCCTTTGTTGCCAAGAAGGCTAACAGCATTTTGGATTGTATAAGTAGGGGCATTGCCAACAGATTGAGAGACGTGATCGTTCCCCTCTATTCGACATTGGTGAGGCCTCATCTGGAGTACTGTGTCCAGTTTTGGGCCCCACACTACAAGAAGGATGTGGAAAAATTAGAAAGAGTCCAGCAGAGGGCAATGAAAATGAGTAGGGGCCTGGAGCACATGACTTATAAGGAGAGGCTGAGAGAACTGGGATTGCTTAGTCTACAGAAGAGAAGACAGAGGGGAGATTTGATAGCTGCTTTCAACTACCTGAAAGGGGGTTCCAAAGAGGATGGATCTAGACTGTCCTCAATGGTAGCAGATAATAGAACAAGAGAATAATGGTCTCAAGTTGCAGTGGGGGAGGTTTAGGTTGGATATTAGGTAAAACTTTTTCACTAGAAGGGAGGTGAAGCTGGAATGGGTTACCTAGGGAGGTGGTGGAATTTCCTTCCTTAGAGATTTTTATGGTCAGGCTTGATAAAGCCTTGGTTGGGATGATTTAGCTGGGGATTGGTCCTGAGCAGAGGGTTGGACTAGATGACCTCTTGAGATCCCTTCCAACCCTGATATTCTATGATTCTATGAAGGTCTTGGGTTCTGAATATTGTATAACAATTGGAATGTTTAGATACTTAAGTGAAATATGTCAATAGTTTTTGTTTTTGTTAGGGGCAGAAAGAGAATACAATGACTAACTTCAAGGCAGTTACACCAGGGATGGATTTGTCTCTCTCTTTTATTTTACCTTTTAGCTATTGAATTTTAGCTCACACTCTTAGTTATTATTTAGCGGACCTTTTTACATATAAATGTGTTGGGTGTTTTGAATGGAATCACTTCACTCTGTGGATATGATTGGTAGCCTTTGAATTTATTAGTATTTTTTTGTGAGTTATTGTGTAATCTTTTCTGTGTATCTCTTCTGCTCCTACTGATTGGAATTTATCACAAAACAATAAATAAAATGATATGCAATAACAGGAAACAATTGATATTTAGAGCCTTTCCTTCTCTTCCCCCCCAGACAGGACAAAACATAATCACATTTTTTTTGTTGCCTTATTTCTAGAAAGTGTGTGTTTTGTGGGAGGTCAGAGAAGAAAATGAGAAACCAGCTTTGTGATTTCCCTGCCTCGCTGCCCCCACCCCCCGCCCTGGACTATATGAATATGTGTTACTTTAACTTGAGAGGTTTCACATCACAAAGCAACAATTAGGAAAATTCTGCCCACTGTGGGTGTTGCAGCATGTAATATACCTATACGATCACCCACTATTTTTAAAATCCTGTAAGAGAGAGATTGCTAATACTATGGGCCAGTGGTTCTCAACATAGAGAGCTGCTTATGTGGCCCACAATGTTAAATAGGTTGAGAACCACTGGTATCGGCTTTTGATGTTTGATCCAAATTATCTGGGTAAGCTAAAGCAGGGAGGAAATTGAGATAACGCAAGCTTTTCAGTACTGTTTAGGGTGACCATTTGTTCGGTTT
Source organism: Dermatemys mawii (assembly GCA_007922305.1). Classification (NCBI taxonomy): domain Eukaryota; kingdom Metazoa; phylum Chordata; order Testudines; family Dermatemydidae; genus Dermatemys; species Dermatemys mawii. Next base: position 3,814,985 of record ML677445.1, on the reverse strand, counting down.
TCGACCGGGACTCCCAGTCAAAAAGGGACCTTGGCGGCTCCCAGTCAGCACCACCGACCAGGCCATTCAAAGTCTGGTCGGCAGTGCTGTGGAGCTAAGGCAGGCTAATCCCTACCTGTCCTGGCTCTGCGCTGTGCCCTGGAAGCAGCTAACAGGTCCAGCTCCTAGGTGGGAGGGGAGGGTTCCTTCCAGTCCTACATTTCTATGATTTGGCTATATTAAAATGGTTAGTTGTTTGCACACTCCTTACCAAGAAATCTAGACTCTAACTAAAGATAAAGTACAAAATACTCGTAATCTGACTCTCTGCCATCCCCAGATACTATGTAGTGTGCCAGAATTCAATAAGATACCTGATACCCAGGTCACTGAAGCTTTTTCTTGTTAACACTAAAGGCCAAATTTAGATGTATGCTAACTAAAGTCGGTGGAAGCTAATCTGAAATCTATCATCTATTTACATCTGTTGGTGCATCTATTTACACCAGGTCTGTATTTGGCCATCATATAATATCCTCAGTGCTATAAAGAACTAGCATTGTCATTAGGGGAGATTTTTTTTCTGTGGAGAGACTGAGTCTTTACCCAACATCAGAGCACAAGGAGCCTAAGTGGGCATCTGAATTCCCCACTTCCTGGGATTTGGCTTTACCGCTAATTCAGCAATAACAGAATATAAGATTCAACCTAAGCATGGGTGGTTCCTAGTGTTTTCTTGAGTACCTCCTCTGTTTTAGCTTCCTCCACAGTGACAGTTCCACCTCCTTTATATCTTGACTGGAGTTACTCTGGTCTTCTATTGGCCCAGTATATTACAGTACAACATTGCACAACAGAGTTGCCCAGAGAGTCTTGAAAATATGAACCACAAATGTGTAAGTGATACAAAGATGTCTGCCTGCATTTGCAGAACTTCGAATCATGGCTCCAAGAGGTGTGACCTGCTTCCTTCATTTCAGTGGCTGCTAGCTCAGATGCCAACGATAATACTTAAAATATCTACATTAAAACTAATTCACTATCAAAGCACTGTAAGAAAGGAGAGGGAGGATCGTATTATAAAGATCTGCACAATCTAATGTGGCAGCACATTTTGTCCTCGCAAGTGAGTGAGCTTGGGGGATATTGCCACTTTATTTTCTGGGTGACCAAGAAGGAGCCAAACACAAAGAGCCCGCTCTGGTATCTGAGCCCCAGAAATGGGAGCACAGCTCCTGAAGCTCAGCACAGCAAATCAGCCATGATGAGGGGAAGCTGAGCCTGGGTAGCCATGCAGAGGCCAGGTGTATATTTAGATCTCTCTCAAAGGGAGCTGAGCCCAGAGAGCATGTGTAGTCATATCTGAATAACTGTCCAATCTGTTCCAGGCAACATTTCCTGGGTGAGGAGCTTATTTTGTGGATTGATCTTGGGAGAATTTCATTACTTTTCCCCCACAAAAAGTTAAACTCCTGGAGCTAACTGAACCATCTGCCAGCATGACTCAGAAGTAATTACCCTGACTCTTAATGCAGGATTTTAACATCTTAAGGTAAAGTAACTCAACAGAAGAGCCCAGCAGTTATATAGAGACTTAATCTGCTACCCTATAACACTTGTAAAGGGATAAAAATGAAGAAAGAAAAAAAAAAGAAAAATGGCTTAGGGCTATTGGAGTAAATTACTTCAGTGGGGTTAGATCTGTGTGACTGTGAAGTTTGGGCTAAATTGTTTAGTGATAATGATGCATAGAGAAGGACAGGAATGGTAGAGATGCTAAAGACTTTTCCTATTTGGGGGCATGAAGATTCCAGAAATGGAGGAAAGAAAGGGGTGTCTGTTTTATCTGTCCTGCAGTCCCTCTTCCTCCCTCTGTCTCTCCCCAAAAACCCCAGCAAAACTACCAATGTCAGAGCTCAACTCCTTCACCCTTTCATGTTTTGATTACTAGTCCAAACTGGCTGCATTATCAACAACATACTTTGCCCCTTTGACAGATTACAGAGATTGTTGGAATATTTCTGAGAAGTCTTGCTTGCAATTTGCCCTTTCTAAAATCCTAAATTACTATTCATATTTTACCTTACCTATTGTTGTCTGGTTTCACTTCTCACCTTGTAAAACTCAAAACTGACATGGAAATGGCAATAAACCCACTGTATATGGCACAAACCTAAGAAAAACAAAGCCCAAATTGGGATTTTGATCAGCCTGGGTTAGGAATTATGAGTTTTAATGTAGTTTAAAACTGGCGGCACAAAAAGCCCTCTGTAAACTATACATATATGAATCTCCTAAAACAGGTAACAACTGAATATAAGAATGTTATGCAAAAGATAGCATATCTAGTGGAAAAAAGATAGCATATCTAGTGGAAAAAATTCTAAGGCAGAAATATGTTTGAGAAAGGCACAAAAATTAACAGCTCATAAATGGGAAGAAATAAGAGCAGAAAATATCTCTCATCAAATCATAGCGGGATAAAACTCAAAAGGGTTTCTTAGTATCTCTGACAGTGGACTTCAGAGAATCCAGATACACCACTATGAAATTAACTATAATCAATTCTGTTGAATGTTACAAAATGAAAAGGTAATAATAAAACATAAAAATAAATTTCTATCGAAGAACTGAACATCCAAATTACTGACTTTAATTCTCCCAAATGAATAACCAAAAACTGAACTTAAGAACACAAAAAAGAGCTAAGAAAAAGCCAAATAAAGAGATGAAAGCCATTCAAAGAGACTACATATTATAAATGAATGTTTAGCTCTTTCAAAACAGACCAAAGATGAAGTGAGCCTGAGCTAGAAATATCAGGAGCACAGTAGGAAAACCGAGAGCTAGACATGTATTTTACTGGCTTGTTAACTTGTATAAAGCCTATTACACTTGAGGATGTTTTACAATAAAGTTAACGCATTCACAAGTATCAGCCTCATCAAAACTGACTCTCAGTATTCTTCATAGCCACAGTTCCCTAACTTGGGTATCTAAAGCAAGGCACCCAGATCTCTATTGAGACTGCAAAATAAGCCTCCTCCTCATCACTGGCCCTGAACATATGCAATTCCCATTCATTTCAAGGGAAGCTACATATGCTCAGGGCGTTTGGAAAAATGGGCAGCTTTCTTTAGGTGTCTAATGTTAGGCACCTAAATTTGCCCTATGCTTTTTGGGGAATTTATCTGTTCTAAAACACTAAGCGAAGTGTACAACTGAAACATTATAAAACACTTCTCACTCAGAACCCCAACTGAGCAAAAACACTGTCAGAGCTATAGAAAATTGCTAGTATGGTAAGATTTTTACACAGCAGTAGTTGGGAGAGGATGCTATTTATTCTCCTAAGAGAATGGCAGGCATTATTATGCGTATGAATAAGAAGTGCAAAGTTTACATTGGAGCATGTGATCTTATGCTTTGATAGAAGTTTGCTTTATATGTTCTTGTAGACATTGGTGACAACTTCACTATAGACCCTGTTCATCACTTAGCTAACAAACAGAGGAGTTCAGTGAATTATAGAACTCAACAAATAATTTAATGCATTGAATTTCATCTTTTTTTTCCTCTTCACAAATTGTCTGCAAACAGATCACAAAATTCTCAAATGTGTTCATTATTCTGAATTATTCATGATGGTTTTCCATGGTCCTTCAAATCATTCAGATTGCAAATACTGCAATCCAATACACATTTTATAGTTTGTGCTGTGGCTTATGTAACTAATTTATGCAAATTCCTTGGATAATTTACCAACACAATACGTTTCAAATTGCTTATTCAGTTGTAATATTAACAATAGTAGGTTTATTAACTAATCAGGGCACAGAAACAATGGCACACATATTTTATATTTAAATAACACAACATTCACTGCAATTTTTACAACCAAATTTACCATGCAACCCAAAATTTGTATATAATTTTTAAATGATCTTTTCATGAGTATTCATGCTAATATAGCTTTAGCCTTTGAAGCTTCGTGGACACTGAACACCAAAGCCTCTTGAATATGGTCAAATTAGAATTTAGTTTAGAATT